>JBAMJV010010476.1:0-72032 GCA_037951105.1 Echinarachnius parma | reverse complement strand
CAAGCATTGATCCATTTTAGCTGGAGAGGGTTCTTATAATCATGTGTGGGTTTGTAGCTGTGTGGGCGTGTTGTGGTGTGCTACTGGGGTTGTGTGTATGTCTCTTGGTTAGTATGTCAGTGTGTTTGTATGTGTGTGTGTGTGTATGTGTGTATGTTTGTGCAAATGTTAAACAAGGGGATCCCCAGACCACAACAAGCATTGATCCATTCTGGCTGGAGTAGGAGGGTTCTTGTGTGGTGTGAGTGGGTGTGTAACTGTGGGTGTGTGTGGATGTATCTCAGTTTGTATGTGTATATGTGTGAGTGAAAGTGTGTGTGTGTGTTGGTGTTTGTATGTGTCTTGGTTTGTATGTGTGTGTGTGTTTGTGCAAATGTTAAACAAAGGGAGATCCCAGACCACAACAAGCATTGATCCATTCTGGCTGGAGAGGGTTCTTGGTGTGGGTGAGTGGGTGTGTAACTGTGGGTGTGTGGATGTATCTCAGTGTGTATGTGTATATGTGTGAGTGAAAGTGTGTGTGTGTTGGTGTGTTGTATGTGTCTTGGTTTGTATGTGTGTGTGTGTGTTTGTGCAAATGTTAAACAAGGGGATCCCAGACCACAGCAAGCATTTGATCCATTTTGGCTGGAGAGGGTTCTTACTTTATAATCATCGTGTGTGCTGTGAGTGGGTGTATCTGTGGTTGTGTGTATGTCTCTTGGTTTGTATGTGTATGCGTGAGTGAAAGTGTGTGTGTGTTTTGTGTTTGTGTTTGTATGTGTCTTGGTTTGTATATGTGTGTGTGTGTGTGTGTGTGTGTGCGTGTATGTCACTGGTTTGTATGTGTGTTTGTGTGTGTTTATGTATGCAAGTGTATAATGCAGATCGCTGTTATGTGGTCATGGAGAAGTGTGCGTGTATTTGTATGTGTATTTTGAATTTGTTGCACACATGTACAGCATGTATCTGTTTGTGTTTCTTTCTATGTACATGTTGTGAGCATTTTAACAAACTCTTTTGTGTGTGTGTGTGTGTGTTTGCTTGTTTGCCCATGATGCGGATAACTATAAATTAATCATGTATTATGTGTACATGCACTATGTACCTACATGTAATTATGCAGAGTTATTAAAATTAAATTAATGCATGCATGTTGACACAATTTTCCCAGTGTGTAAACATCAAAAGTGAAATGAAAATGTCATTGTCCTTTTCATGGTCAGTCAGGGACATGATGATGAAATTGGAAACCTGCAGTTAATGTAGATACATAATTGATATAAACAATGACTCAACCAGGATTAGGGCCAATACATGGGAACCAGTTCAGTGTATGACATCATCATTCATTATGGCAAAATAATAAGCTTGGACACAAATTATTTCTAGGCCAAGCAGTCTTTTTAACATGACCATTAATATGAGTGTGATTGAGGATTTTTGGTTTGTTTGTTTGTTTTTGTCTTTTCTTCATAAAGATGTTAATCCTGTTCATAATTGGACACATTTTTATTCCATAAAACAGTTTGCAAAATATCCAAGAAAACACATACAACCTCCTTTTTATGGACTTCATCATTTCTGAGACAAAACTGTGCATGTTTAGGTTAATTTGGGGAATTCATGCATTATTTTGTGAAGTAGTGCCTCGTAAATTCGAAGAATAGGGCCATTATTTAAATAAAATTGATGCACAATTGGTAGCCAGTTAGCAATGACTTGACACATCCATGCTAATTCTACCAAAGTGGCTTTGCTCCTCCTAATACAATTGAGAAAATTCATGGGACCTTGTAAACTAGATACAAAGCAATGGCCTATAAAAGATACAAAGCAAGGCCTATACAAAATAAAAAGAAGACAGATCCAATTGAATAACCCGTGCAGGATCGGTCTCGAAAATACTCAGGCTGGCGTCCACGGACAATACACATATTGATATATACCAAATTCCAACCGTCTTGAACGGGTTAAAAATACAATACGAACATGAAAACTGCTACATCATTTGCAGACAGGTGAGACATGATGTTTAAAATATTTGGTCTTCTTCTTCACTGAGGTTAAGACCAATATTGCGCCTTAATCTGAAGAAGATAAGACTCAATTTGCAAACCTCAATTTTCTTCTACTTCATAAAAAGCACTGGAGTTGAAACATCCTTAAAGATATATTCTGCCTTTTGTAGGAAAACATTCAAAAGTTGTCAGATAATTGTCGTTAATTAAAGGAGATACAATTTTATAGTTAGTCAGGGTCTCTAAGAAGATTAGGACTTATCTTCTAACCTGGTATTAAAAGGATAACAGTAATCCACGAAACATAGAGATCAAAAATAGAAAGAAAATGGGCCTGAAAGTTATGCTACAAAACAATGGATTTTTTCTTGTATCATTTAAAATGCTTTATCACTATGAACTTCATAATGATAATAATAATAAATGTTTAAACACCGGAGGAATTCTCAATGCGCTTTATACACCAACTTGATGTACAAAGTATCCATGTGGTTCATAAAATGTTTTAACTGAACTTGAAGAAGCCTGCAAAAGAAGGACATTATCTTTAAAACACCTAGAGATCATCCAAGGATGATCCCAGAGACATGTAGGTAATTTACTTTTAATCCTATTCGCAGGTACTTGAGCTACTATATGGCTTTATCCCATCAGAGGGGATTAGAAGGGGGTCTTAGGATTCAGAGGGGATTAGAGGGTGGGTCTTTAGGATTACCCCATCCCTAATATAATTGATCAAAGAGGCTTGAGACAGGGGTATGGTCAATGGAATATCAATCAATCAATCAACTTGAATCATCTTGGGGATACCTTTGAAGTATAAAGCCATAGGAAGATAATTAACCATTTCAGGATTGCATGCATGGTTCCAAAACTGGGGCCTCGGTGAGAATGCATATCATATTATCATCAATAGCCTTTGATCATTTTAGATCATGAAAACCTGGTATTAAATTTTTACTTATTATATTTATAGGTAAAAATGATGGAATTTGCTTAAATAATTCATCCAGAAATTCCTGCAAAAGTTTAAAACTTCATCTCATGTTTTTTAACAAGGTTTTAATTTCCTTGATCTGTCTTAAAAACGTTGAAATGTATTTTGTCAAATAACTGTTACATCAAAATGATATTTATCATCTCCATATCAAATAAACATAAATCATATAACTATTTTTGTGTGAAAATGTCCCTTTTTGGACCTCCTATATGATGAGATAATGAATGACTTTAACCTAAATACTATGGACCTTTTTAGTCACAAAAAAGAAGAAAAAAAAAAGATATATGAATGGATGACTAAGAAGAGATAAATACACCAAGAATAGTTTTAACAAATATAATAATTTGATCATATTTTACCTTTACAAAGACAAGAATGCCAGGGTCATTATACAACTATAAATGTAAAGAAAATCGAGCAGAAACAGCTCCCTAAAAATTGCAACAAATAGTATATTTTGATCACGTTTATCAAATAACAATCAATAACAAAGGCTAGTAGGCAAGGTCATTATAACTTATAAGTCAATTGTGGTTGTCATGCTTTTCAATGAATCAAATGAAATGAAATAAAAATGGAATACCATTGATGCCTTTTGTAGTGGATTATTTGACAGAATCTATTTATCTTTCAGAAATAAATACAGCCACAGACTAAAGGGGGGGGGGGGGGGGTGTTGTGTGCCCTCTAGAATCCCCTTACAGTATATTTTTTTTATTTATTTATTCATTTAAAAAAAAAATTGGGGGGGGGGGATGTTGGGGAGCAATTAACCCACTGGCTACAGGAACCTGGTATTAACTCTACGGGTATTGCAAGAATCTAGTAGGGAACCGGTAATTCGATAGTCAGTGCAAATACCTCCTTTTTTCTAACCCTTGATAAGCCCCTGATAAGTAAATAGAAGGACTTCATGCTTAGATTAATATACTTTTGTTGCATTCCATGTCCTGCATTATTGTGAATCACTGAAATGTACGATTTATTTCATGTTCTTAACTCAGTTACATCCATCATCCTATATAGAGACAAATGTACGTGTACACAATCAAAAGAAAACAGATTTGGGTCAGCGAATTTGACAAGTTGTCGAGTGGTCACGAATAAATACTATTATAATTAGCGTGGGCTTTGAGGGTAGATGTTTGGCTACAATGCAAAATAGTTTGACAAATGTAGTTAATAAACTGACATGCATCGACCCTTGTAACCAAATATTGAAATAAAGGAAAGGAGATCGTCAATGAAACTCAGTCTGAGATCTATGGAGAGTGCCTGTAAAAGACTAAATCAAATTGTCAATGAAATTCTTTATCCAAGAGGCCAAAATAGATATAAGAAATTTCAATAATAACAATATATGTTCAATTGGACATTCATTCAAACAGCAAAAGCTGTTTTTTACAGTTTTTAAAATTTTTATGACAGGTCCTGAAAAAACGTGGGCCGAGTTCTATGGAAAATGTATGTTATACCAAAATTACATTGTCTTGCATGGGTTAACAATGTATGATATGCTAAATGAACTATGTTTTCATATCATTTTTTTATTTTGTTATTCTAGCATTAAACCAGCAAAAATATGCAAACAAACTGCACAAATAAAAACCAAGCAATTTACCCCCTGAAATAAATGAAATTGACATCAAATACCAAGCATGCTGCCAAATGATTGCACATGTTTCCCTAAATGTAATTAATTAGCTATTTCCTCTTCCGTTGAGATACATTGTACTATCATTCACAACATCTTTCTAAAGTAAAGGAAGACACAAAACAATTTGCTCTAAAAATGAAACTTATCCCCTGCCAAATAAAAAGTAGAGGTCACTTTTTAATCTAAACAGCTAAATAATTTTGTCACTCTTTTGTTTTTATTTTACAATAGGCCTTCTAATGCAGGAAGTGAGAAATTTGATAAAACATGACAAAATATTCCTACTTGAATCCAAATAGATCCCCACAATTTTAGACAAGATCAACTTTTTGGATAGTATTTGCAACCATCTTTAGTGCCCCGAGCTTATCAAGCACATAGTAAATCCATTGCTTTGTCATTAAATCCTGATAAAAGGGTTTAATGTCCAAACATGTTCAGATTTAATGTTGGAAATCTAATCCCTAGCTCAAAAAATGGTGAAATACTGACAAATATTTACAGCTGTTGGAGATCATCTACATGTATAGAGGATATGCACATTTTTGTTACCAAAAAATTGTTTAACCTATTTTAGGACTGGACTAAAAAAATACTTGGGCTGTTATGATGTATGATGATGCGTGATTAACCAATTTAAAATGCAATAGTCTTGAATGCGCTAACTGTTCAATATCTTTTCATCTACTTGTTTTTCCACTTTTAACCCATTCAGGACTGGTCCCCTACATCAAGCCTCCACTCTTTTTTCTCAACTGGCCCATTTGGGCAAGTTAAATCATAACTGTTCAAATTTTACTTGCCCAACAGACTATTTACTTGCCCGCATACTTCTAGATGATATTTTCATGTAAGGAACTACGCTCTATTATTGTAGTTGAAGAGAAATTTAAGTTGCCCGATCGGGCAAGCAACTAGACAATTTATGACATTTTACTTGCCCAACATAAATTTTTACTTGCCCCGGGCAAGTGGGCAAGTGCTAGTGTCGAGCCCTGCCTACATACTCGGGCTGGGGTCTATAGAGAATGCATGTTTTAGCAAAATCAATCAGTCCTCAATGGGTAAAAGTAGATCATACATGTTTGTTACAGATCATTACAATTCAATTGAAATGTAAGTCAAAAAGGTGGTGGGGAGTATAGGGATTGCCCCTGAATTTGGGGTTCTAAAATATCCTGGGTGTCTGCAGACAAGTTTGACAATGTGCCCCGTACTTTCAAACTAGATTATATAATTGTGGTACATCTCTTTGAAATTTATGTAAATGTACATTTTTTTCTCCAAATCTGAGCCAAGTTGGTTATACCCCATGTGAGTACAGCTGTCATGAGGATTTTATACAATATGATCCCATTGAAACTTTCCTCTGAAGTGACTACAGTGCCAGCATGCTGCTATTACACAATGTCTTATTGAATCAAATAATTACAGGGCTCTGATTTAGGTGCAGAGTTGCCCTAAACCCCTGTAGACTTTTCTCATGGCTAGAACAAAAGTTCAATCTACCTGTTTTAAAGGTGGTTCCGATTTTTTAATCAGATGCACGGTGCCTTCTTGCACATGCCTTGCACATGGTGCAGAATACACACACTGGCTTAGTGTTCTGCGCATAAACTAGTTATGAATGTTCGGACTGTGCTCTTTATCCCCATGCATTACAATATTTAAACCATATATATTCTTATCCCTGAGAAAGGACATCGTCATTTATAGAAACATTCTTGTTTCATTTAGTTTCATCATTATTTTGACAGAGAATTATTATATCGTCTTTAATATTGGGCAAAAATTGAAATCTTCTCTATAATTCCTGGTGAAATGATTAATATTAACATTAAAAACAGATACCCTTTACATTATCTGTCAATTTTAACTACTTTTTTTTCTCTTTATAACAAATCTACAGGCACCATCAAATAATTATACACTTTATAAACACTTCCTTTAACCCATTGAAGACAATGTAACTTTCTAACTTAGTATAACATGCATTCTCCAAAGACCTCAGTAAGATTATTTTCGGGATCAGTACTAAATGGCTTTATGCTTCATCTACATGTATCCCAACACATCTCAACATTTCAAACACATCCCTACAAACATTATCTATCCCCGCACAATTTCCTCCGAAATATCCCATGTCTTAGTCCTGGACTTGTCATGTTTAGAGCGGAGTAAATGCTTCCATGACAGACATGGCTTATACTAGGCCAAATCTCATAAGTATCCAATTTAACCCATTGCCTACAGGAACCTGGTGGGTCCTGTATTAACTCTATGGAGATTACAAAATCTAGTAGGGAACAAGATAACCCATTGCCTACAGGAACCTGGTAAGCCCTGCATTAACTCTATGGAGATTACAAAATCTACGAGAAAGCAAAGCACAAATCAAGAATTAAGTGTCCACCAAAAATTATTAACATAGCATTAGGTTTTTTGCAAGGTCATGATTCATGATTAACCAAACAAATACATAAATAAAAAACATTTTAAACTTCAACTCAGTTTTGAAATCTTCTTTAGCTTCTATGTGACATAGCAATTTCTTATAAGAAACATTAAACTTATTAACACTTCCTAAGCATGCTTAACTTCATACTTTTATACACTTATTGCTCATATCAGCAAAGTACATCAGTACTTTAAATGTGAGATTTGTTTTCTTCTTCTGATATAGTAGTTCTGTAATTAACAGGTTCCCTACTAGATTGCTAATCTCCATAGACTTCATGCAGAGCTCACCCAGTTCCAATAGGCAATTGGTTAAGTATTCTGATTCACCCCACTTCCATATAAAAACAGTAATCAATGAAAATTCGATTCATCCATTAATTAATTTCCATGCATAATATATTGCAAAATAAAACATGCTGAACTAATATGGTAAAGGAATGTTCATATTCTGACCCGACAATTAATATATCCCCAATGACTCAGAGCAATAATTAATATATAATTGATACATTTAACAAGGCAACGCTGTGCCCCAGACAAAGAGGTGAAGTCTACATGTAATTACCGCTGAAACAATAAAGCGCAGACCTCGGTCCTTAATGAACGACCTTTGCTTAATTCGTGAACGGTCACGTTAGAACGCATGATTTTCATGACCGGGCACACAATGACACGGTTGATCTAATGAAAAGTATGCGAGCCGATTCCGCGGCCAAAGCCAAGGCCGCCACGATTCAATTAAACCTCGTTCATCAAGGGTCATCATGTTATCCCCGAACGACAAGCGAACTCAAACGAGACCTCCAACCCCACTGAACATGATTTTATTTTGGAATAACATGCATGTATTCTCCATAGACCCCAGCCCAAGGAGTTTAAGGTCAGTCATGAATAGGTTTAATAAAGCAATCATTTTTACACAAATCTAGCCCTCAAAATATTACATTATTAAACAGTTCAAGACTATTTGACTTTGGGTATAACACGCACATGAATGTATTCTCCATAGACCCCAGTCCAAGTAGTTTTGGAACATTCCTGAATGTGTTAATTAACACATTACCTACAAAAAGCTAGTTTGTGTACTACAGTATATATTTAGAAGTATTAAATGGGTTTTGAAATGTTTGTGGCTAGGACATCACACACAATTTAAAGCGACAGAATAAACAGAAAAGTTGATCGGTCGCAAAAAGTGTGTGTTATCTTCAAGCTGCACTTCATTGGAAGAAGAAGAAGAAGAAGAAAGTGGCAGTTCCCTCTTTCATATGAATCCACCCTTGTTCAGGATGTACATGCACAATTCTGATTAGACTGCCACCTCTGCTTCACTATACTGCTGAATGAATGTGCAATGCTGCCCTCTGCTGGGAGATGCAAGAAATGTTCTTTCGTTGTTCCACACACAATTCTGAAGAGGAGGCTGCTATTGTTATGGTCAAAGGGCTCATTTTGGTTTGTCAGTATAGTCAGCAAAAGTCAGTATAGTCGGTCAGTCAACATGATAATATGCACAGATTACAAATTGCACAATTTTCATAATAAACATTCAAGAGAAATAAGGATTTGCATATTTTTTTTTATAGAAAAGGTAAACACTTAAAAACGCATTGATGGCATTCATTTGTATCAGTTTAGTATCAATATGATTGTACTATTATGCTACAATTGCATTTTCATAAATGTACCCACACAGCAATTTAAAAGAAATTATCAATTAACTAAACCATAATTTTCACCCAAAACATGGGAGTTAAATGTTTCTAAAAAATATTGAACTTTAAATGTGATAATTCCCACAACCATTCTCAATTAACTTTTCTTTTTCAAATGAAGATGATGACCAGAATATCAACATAACTATCTAAGAAATAACACCAACAATACACTATCTTTTCAACTAGAAAAAAAAGAAACCTTACTATAAAAGGGAACAAAAAAAATTAAGTGACTTACTTTCCCAGCGAGGACCTCTGGCCTTTCCTGTTGTCATAGAGGGTGCGGTATCCAGCGCCGCCGTTTGGCAATGATTCGTCGCTCGGTGTGGTCTTGTTGCCGGCCTTACGGTGCCGGTCACTAAACGTTGGGTATTGCACGGCCGGCTTGGGCTGATTCAACATACGCTCCTCAATCGACAACTCTTCTTGGGTGGGGGGCGGTGCCTGTTGTGACAACTCTTGTGGCCGTTGCTGGTTCTGTGGTATAGTAAAGTATAATAATAATGATTATACATGTACTACTTTTTGTAAATTTACATAATGAGAGTAATAAATCAATAAGAATGTGGTATCACTGTACATTGTATATCATCATCATGATTGCCATCGTCGTCATCATTGTCATCATCATCATTATCATCGTCATCGTTGTCATCATCATCATCATCATAATCATCATCATTATGATTGTCATCGTGATCACCAACACATCATCATCATCATCATCATCACCATCACCACCATCACCATCACCATCATCATCATTATCATTATCATTATCATTATCATCATCATCATCATCATCACTATCAACATCATCACCATCATCATCATTATCACCAGCATCATTATTATCACCATCATCACCATTATCATCACCATCACCATCACCATCACCATCACCATCATCATCATCATCATCATCATCTTCATCATTATCATCATCATCATCATCACTATCAACATCACCATCATCATCATCATCATTACCATCACCATCATCATAATCATCAAAAACTTTCATACCACAAGTGGTGCTTCTTGTTGCTTTAGGAGTTGAGGTGTTAGCTGTTGCTCTTGTTGCCTCCGAGTTATTTCCTGTGTTTCCACCCTCCTAGTGATAGTGGTTGATTCCTGGCCTGGCTGAGATATCGCTGCCCTCTGTGGGGTGTTCTGGATCGTCCCATATGACTGCGGGGGTGACACCTGATTGATTGATTGATTTACAATACTTTAAATAAATGAAAGTCTCTTTTTTTCTCTATTTAAATTCTTTAATATCATAACCATCACACTCATCTTAAAAAACATCTAAACTTGCACACGATTGAAATGCAGGAACTTTATACATTGAAAATGTTCTGGATTAAATTCTATTGAACATATATAATTATGTTAATACAGATATTGTAAAGGTTGGTGCTTTCAAACACGATATGGAGCTCTACACAAATATTACCTCTGCTATTACAGTTACAATCATTATAAACATTATTACATAACTACCTGCTGGCCCGTGGAGTAGGAAGATGGCGTCGGGGCAGGCTGCTGGGCCATTCCATACGATGCCGGGGGTGCAGGTTGGATGTCTGCAAATTCTCTAACAGGTTCTTGCTGATATGGCAGATTGGCGTATGGCACTTGATTGGGTCCTGGTGAAATGAGAACAAAGACAAAATATTACAAATTGAACTTAGAGTTTAATAACAATTAACCTATCAGAAATAATATCGCTTGTGATATACAATTAACCTGTTCCCTACTGAAATCTGCAATCCCTATTGAGTTAATACAGGGCCCACCAGGTTCCTGTAGGCAATGGTTTAAGTAATGTACATGTATGTGCACTGGGTACATAGTCCTAGCACTAAACCACAAAACATAGTGAAAGCAACAGAAGGGGGCCAATCCCCTGGAACATTTATGTTGACACAGTTATCACTGCACTTCTGTTCTGCAATCAATGATTGCCAAGCGCATGGCCAGGATGCAATACATGTAGGTACTATTTTGCATGTCTTTCCTAGGTATTGAACCCTGGACCTCCTGCGCAAGAGACATACTGCAGAGCCACCATTCTCAATTTGGGTAACCAGAAAATATACATTAAAGAAGGATCACAAATGAACAGCTGAATGATTGTTACCACAGGATACTGTTTAATACGTGTGGTTTGGGGTTGCACCATGTGAGAGGGGAGGATTGGCGAGTCCTGAAAAGGACTATGGTAGTCCTAGAAAGGACTGTTGGTGTAGTCCTGAAAAAGGACTGTTGGTATTCTTTCTTGGAGAGTCCTAAAAATCCTAAAATAGGATACAGTTCCCCTGTAACTATTGGGTCTCTGAACAGACATTCAAAGTGAACGGGGGCAAACTCCACCCCTGAAACCCAATTTAAGTGCCCTACCCTAATCAGAAATCCCCCTTTTACCTTGTGGAACTCTCTTGTTATTGGGAACTTTGATGGGGTTGATGGGGACCACATGAATGGGGGCAAACCCCACCCCTGAAACCTAATTAAAGTGCCCTCCCCAATCTGAAATGCCCCCCTTACCTTGTGAAACCCAATTAAAGTGCCCTCCCCAATCTGAAATGCCCCCCTTACCTTGTGGAACCCAATTAAAGTGCCCACCCCAATCTGAAATGCCCCCCTTACCTTGTGGAACCCAATTAAAGTGCCCACCCCAATCTGAAATGCCCCTCTTACCTTGTGGAACTCTCTCTGTCGTAGGGTACTGCCCTTTCCTCTCAACGATAACCTGGGCTTCGATGGGGACCACCTGAATGGGTCCCAACTCGACGCCATGAAGACGAACCTCCGTGATGGGTGGTTCCACGCCTGGCGCCATCACCGGCCGCCGAGCAACTGGTGGGGAGAGGGGACGGGGCTCGTTGAAGGGTACCACCCTTGGCTGAGGTGGGGTCTGAGGCTTGGGCAGGGGGGCATCTCTGGTGGGGAGGGGTGGGGCGGCGTTGACCTCCCGTACATACTGGGGCACAAAGTCCTTCTCCAGTCTCCTGCCAAAATAGAAGTGGCGATAAATTTAAATTAGACAGTTTACCTCTATCATCCTGCAATGAAACATTAAACTGAAAACGGAATGCCATACATATTGTGACCGACTTACCAAATCCCTGCACTTGTCAGTAAAAATCAAAATGTAGATTTTTATACCATTAGAAATAACATCTTTAATTCCTCTTAAAAGGCCACACGACTGGAATCTTTTTTAGAATATCATTGGTAAATTTGATTAGAGCTTCAGAATGATTTTTTGTATGATTTTAGACTTTGTACAGTCTTGGAACTAATTCAAAATACGTTTGCAGATTAATCCTTAGCTTGTGTTTACTATGAAATTCACCATTCAACATTCTAAGAAAAGTATATTTAGTCTTCTATTCCTCAATGAAGAATTCATATTCCAATATGAAAATGCTCTAATTGTAGCTAAAATATATTCTAAATTGTCAAAAGCCTATAAAATATTCACCCAAATGATAAATGATCTAAATTCTAATCTGAATAATGATCAACGATAATTCAACTCTAATGTATTACCGCCAGGCATAAAATGAAATAAAAGTTTGAGAAGATATACATGTACTTCACATCTTAGCGATATAAATGTAATGGCAAGATGTCCAATGTTAAAAACCATAAACACAGAAAATTCAACAGGCAAAATGAGAATGGTATTAAAAAAGGAAAATGAACATTCCCAAAGTGAGTAATCTTGTTGCCTGCCTAACTATGATTAGCCGATTCAATCCATAAGTGAGCATAACACAAATAATATCAAGTAAATAATAATGGTTATGAACCAGGTTTTCTCTCTTTTGCCAAATGAAGAAATGGTACTCACACTGAAATGATGGAATGCGATATGACATACCATTTGCATTTCTTTAAAATGCTAAGAAATTAAATGAATGGTTCTTTCTTTGAAAATATAGCCTATTTTAAAGCTTTAAGACGTATTAAAAGTTTCATCTACGTCTTTCAACGCTTACGGCGCTTAGGAAAAAACCCTATCAAATGAATTACATACATGTACATGTACATGTAAGTTTTCAACAAAGATTTAAAAAGTCTCTAAGGATGTGATTGACAAATGAACAACACATACAGAAAAATAAGCGCATTCATGTCATCAATATGTTATGAGAGTTTACTGGTTATACATGTATGAAGCAAAGTAAGCAATAAAGAGTTATGCAAATGCTTCATGCATTGTTATCATCAATATGAATTAACTATACATAACAATGTATTACAACATTCTATTGCACAATATATTAATAAGAAAGAATGACAAACAGCCTCATTTTTAATGTCAAATAAAAATACAACCCATCTTTAATTTTGACAAATTAATTGGGAAGTTAAATGTAAGTTAAAAATCTTTGTACTTGAATAAACTTTAAAATTGCACTCTTCTTCTACTAAACCAACACAAAGAAAACACTAGACTTATGATACAAATGTAATGACGGTGATTTAAAAAGTAAAGATGAAATGCAAGTCCAAGACAAGAGGAAAAATCTAGCAAGAAGAGAAAGGTGAGGAAAAGAAATAAAATAGGAGACCTACGGAGAGAACACCGGAGGCAGTACCACTTCTTCAATAGCTTTAGGAGCACTAGAAATAATAGAATAACAATTATATAATACATACAAAAAAATACAAATAAAAGACAATATTATGTAAAGGAAGCATTTTTCATCCATTCATCAAGTTATATGCAACAAAATCTACGGAAAGAACACCGGAGGCAGTACCACTTCTTCAATAGCTTTAGGAGGACTAGAAATAATAAAATAACAATTATATAACTTAAAAATACAAAATAAAAGACAAGGAAATAAAGCATTATTCATCCATTCATCCAGTTATATGCAGCAAAATCATATTAAAATCAAAATACAGTCAAATCTGTGTATAGTGACCACCTAAACAAAACTCAAAAGGCCATGGCCATGGTAGACAGGTGCCAAACATTGTTTTCACAAAAAGAGTTCACTTGTTGTGGCCACTAGAAGCAGATTGGTGGCTGCTAATGGCCCAGTCAGATATCAACGGATAGCGGAAACGAATGCCCAACGAATAGACAATTTTCAAAATTAAATTCTCCGGTGATGAAAGTCGTCTCCATTGCTTCATGTACAAAACATAGAACAACGTACATCACCGGACAAGGAACGGACAAGAAACGTATATGAACGGAGACGAACGGATGGAAAAAATAAGGCTCTCCGTTTGACATCCGTTTACGCAATCCGTTGATATGTGACCGGGCTATTAGACAGGTTTGGCTGTATCATCTCTGTCATTCTGTATTATATTTCTACCGATCTATTACTTTGACACTACTTTGGAAATAATCTACCAGCAATCAATAATAATTGTATAATTGTACGAAAACTAGATGCAATTAAATAAATATCATTAGTAGCCAGGAAGCAAGTTGTATACAATTGTATATAGCTGATAATAATAATAGTAACAATAAATAATGATAAATTCCATTCACACAAGGTATATGTAAGTTACATGAATATATACGTGGTATCAACATACAGAAAACACCAGATTTGAGAATCACTATATGTCACAAAAGCATGGTAAATATAATTTTAATGTATATAAAGAATATAATTGACACTAATAAACAATCTAACAAAATCAAGCTACATTTTTTCAAAGGAAATCAGCATCAGCCATGATGATGATCATCCTCATCCTTATTATCCTCATCATCATCGTCATCATCATCTTTGTTGTCGTCGTCGTCGTCATCATCACAACATATGATATCATGAGCATTGGGAAGGGTTTGTGGGAGGTACCACCAAGGAGGTATTAGAAAGCCTTTCTAATACCTCATTGGTACCACCATACAAGGGTCTCTGTGGTTCGATGGTAAAAGCACCTGTCTAGTAGTCCCGAGGTATTGGGATCCTTCCCTTGCAAGGCCAAATTTTCTTTGTTAATGTTTAAACATAAAATATAAAAGTTAGAAAATGTATATAACAGACAAAATCTTTTACCTCCTTGGTCGTCTAGCCTCCTCAAAGTCTCTAATCTCAACCTCGATCGGTTTGATGTCGACGGCGGGCTGGCGCATCATCTCCCTCTTCGTCGACCACTGCGAAGTCGTGGTCGTGGTCTTAATCGGCCTGCCGTCTGGTCCCATGGTCCAAGCACTCGAAGTGTTGGTGGTCATCGCTGGGGTCAAGCCCGGCATGTCGACGTTGAGTTGTAGGTCCCACGGTTCTGAGGTGTCGACGCGGGGGGTCGGGGAGAGGATCGGTGTGCGGCCCAGCCAGGGTTCACTCTCCACGTATTCCAGCTGTCGTAGTTGATCCTTTCAATGAGAAAACACAAGAGGGAGGCAAAGTTAACCCGTTCCCTTTGAGATTCAGAAATCTCCATAGACTTGGTACACAATCCACCCAGTTCCTGTAGTCAAAGGGTTAAGTATCAGTGACCAGAATAGCATTAAAATCTTTTAGAAATTCATTCTCTAGGCTTTGCCGAGTAATCTTTTACTCTGCCTACATAGTCACATCCTATTATATGGTTTTTCAGTGCTCATTGTGTCCTGCAAATTTTGAGCAATGCTTTACTGTATTTAAAAATATTACTGTTAAAGACTACACAATACAGGAATATACAATTTCATTACCAGTATTCAATATTACTATACAAATAAAATACCAACTTACTTCCAGATCACGTGGACTAGCCGCAGGGGGAGCCGGGGTGTATCTGTAGTTTGGTTTGGTGGCCACGGGGGGCACGGGGGCCGCCTTGACGGGGGCTTCCCGCGGGGGCGCAGACCGGTCCTCCACAGTGATGACCCTCCTCTGCGTGTAGGAGGACACGGGGGCCTGGGGCGAGACCTGGGAGGGGGCAGGGGCAACCACAGGGGTGTAGCCCTCACCCCCTCGGCCTGCCATGGGCGCCGCCCCGAGGGGCATCGGCAGGGGCCCGTTCTCAAACGTGTCACTGTCCTGTCTCCTCATCAGAGGGTTAAGAGGGAGGGGTTGGTCTGGCCCTGGAGAGGAAACAAAGTTTGGAAATAGATTTATTTACTTTTATTCCTGACTTGTAAGAATGAAATTTGAATAAATTAAGACATATACTTCTTCTTCTTCCGGTACTGTGCAGAACCTCCTAGGAGTATACTCGCACAAATATACATGTACATGTTTGTGACTTTGACCCCCCAAAACCCACTAAAGTTGTAATATTGAACGTTTCTGATTTGGGTATGTGTGAATTCTCCAAAATCTCAGCTTTCCAGTGATATAAACTTGTCATATTTTTGGAACTACAACCCTATACAAAAAGGTTTAGATATCCATCAACAACATAGGACAGCTTGATAACAGAAGACACTTATTCACAATATAAATTATGTAGTCAGTTACAAAAATACTTTTTGCACACTAAGCCCTAGTAGTTTTGTGAATGGACGGAAACAGGTTGAAAATGGATTAGATATAAATCGTTGAGACTGAGCGTACTCACCATGTGGGGGAGCCCCAGTGTTGACGATGAATGTCTTGGTCATCATGGCGTAGGCGCGCGGACCGACTGGGAACTTTGGCGTGTTTCCCCCGGAGATGCTTTCCGTTGATGAGCTGAGGTCGTACTGAGGAGCTTTCTCTTCCTGGGTCTTCAGACCCTCGCGACGATTCCAAAATTCGTCCTCCTATAAACAGGATGAGAAATTACAAAAAATTTAAGATGAATTTCATTATGATTTAAATTAAATATAAGATAAGGAAGTAAGTAAATGTCAAACTAAACTAAATGAAAAATAAGATGGACAGAGATCAACCAAATAAGACTAAAATTATTGGAAAAGTGGAAATAAAAATAAACACAATTTTGAAAACTAAACCCCCTGGTAAGGGAGGGTGTGCTACCTAATATTCAAATAATTGTATTAGATAAAAATGAAATGAAAGAAATCATACAAATAAAACAAATAAATAAAAAATACAAAAAATACAATTTGAATATGATGATAAATGTAGCTAATGTAACGTAAAGAAATTATAAATAAATTGGAAATAAAACAAAAATCATAGGTGATTAAAACAAAATAAAATTATAGTAACAAAATACGAAACAAAACAGAATAATGAAATAAAACATAACATTTGAATATGATGATATAGATAATAAGAAATTATAGATTAGTCCGAAATTAAATCAAACTTAAACAAATTATAATAATAATAAACAAAATATATATGTTAAAATTAGGGCATGCTTTTAATAAGCAGAAACAGGTTCTTTTGGAAAAGAAAGAAAGAAGCAGCAACAACAGTTCTTTTTGTGGGAAAGCTAGAGATATTTAGGAATATAATTTCCTTTGTAACGACCTACAGTAGCAAAGGCACGTTTGAGAGCTTTATAGAAGTATTTGAGTGGAAAATGCCAACTTGAGGAAATTAATGTGAGGTTAAAAGCAGCTTCAACTGACGGCCGATTACACAGGAGGCAAATAAACGAGACAGACCTGGATTAGAGAGAAGTTTTAGCCACATGTGAAAAAAGTTATGGAAATTCAAGCAAGCATATCAAGTTGAAAATGCAGAGTGCTGTTGCACTAAGAAAGTACAATTCAGGAAGAAGAAAAAATAGAGGTAAAGTGAAAAGCAATAGTAGATAGCAAGCAGTCAGAGTGGTATAATGTTAGCAGCTTCAGTTAAAAGAAGAATATTAATCATGATGGAAAAGTTAAAATAAAAGAAGAATATTAATCATGATGGAAAAGTTAAAATAAAAGAAGAATATTAATCATGATGGAAAAGTTAAAATAAAAGAAAAAAGAGTTGCAAAGATTTCCAGGATTTACAAACTGGTGAGCAAAATCGCAGGAACTTGACGAGGAAAATAGGTTACGGTCAGGCGACATGAATAATTGCTAGTATAAAGATCTCTTGGTAGTCAAAGAAGCTGGAAGAACCTTGATTATAAGAAGTAGGAGGCAAATTATTGAAGAACGGTTATGGTATAAACTCTATCAAGCAATCAGTTGGGAAAACATTGAAAGATGCCGTTAGTAGAAAGTGTAGAGCGGCGTCGAACAAATAGAATACAAAGTCACAGCTGAGTTGAAAAAGAGGCAAGCTCAAACATTTTTCACAAGCAGTTAGAATAAGCAAAGTTTGAAAGATACTGTAAGTAGAAAGTGTTTAGGGCCGTCGAACCGACACAGAAAGAACAAATCACAGTTGAATTACAAAAGAGGTAAATATGAATTACCTCTCCTAAGCAGTTAAGAATTAGCAATTTTTGAAAGATGCTATTAATAGCCCGGTCACATATCAACGGATTGCGTAAACGGACGTCAAACAGAGAGCTCAATTTTCCATCCGTTCGTCTCCGTTCGTATGCATTTCTTGTCCGTTCCGTGTCCGGTGATGTACGTTGTTCTATGTTTTGTACATAAAGCAATGGAGACGACTTTCATCACCGGATAATTTCATTTCGCAAATTTTCTATTCGTTGGGCATTCGTTTCCGCTATCCGTTGAGATCTGACCGGGCCATTAGTAGAAAGTGTTGAACGGTGTTGAATAATGAAAGTAAAAGTTGAAAGCACTTCACACAAGCAGCTAGGATGAGAAACTGTTGAGAAATGCTATCAAGTAGAAAGTATTCAACTGAAGTAGAGAATTAGCAGAAGCTTGATAATGCTATTGGCAAGCAGAAAGTACTAGTGGAGATATATGTATTCAAATTACTACCCATCGCCTACAGTAACATGGTGGGCGCTAAATAACTCTGTGGAATTGCACAATCTAGTAGGGAACTTAATTGCTTATTAAGATTTTGTTCAATACATGTTGCAAAGCTTGACGTCACAAATCTAAAACCACAAAATTTCAATGATATGCGAGAGTAAAACTGTGGTTTACACATAAGTACAGTACAAGGTCTACGTACTAATGTAACAGCCTTTTGGCACTCGGCCAATGAGGATTTCCTAAATTTCTTTTTGAAATTCATGTTTGCCATTAGAGATGATCTTTTTATATACATGTACTGTACATGTACAAATGGAAGCAAATTTAACATAGCTTGATCACACATGATTTGATACATAGTTGATAATGTGGAACAGAGTTTACCAGGGCATGTATTACTGTATACTGTATATAATTTAGATTAAAAGTGAGCAAAGAAAAATGGGATTCCAACAGGATTCGAACCCGAGACCTCCGGATTGCCAGACCGGTGCTCTACCGACTGAGCTATAGAAAACCCTACGACGGCGTTCTTCCCTGAAACCCCTTAGTTCATCATTGCTCAAGTGGTCAGAAGCTATTATAAACCTGACATAAACCCAAAGGATTAAAATCAACTTGGGGATATATGCGAGGGATCACCGAAGCGATACAGCTTTTTGTAATAATTAATTCAAACATATAGGGAAACTGACCAGAAATATATTGTGATTAAAAGTGAGCAAAGAAAAATGGGATTCCAACGGGATGTCTATAATTTAGTGCAAATCAACCTATTGCCTATAATAATAATAATAATAATACAGGTTACTTTATATATAGCGCTATTCACAATGTATCATAGCGCTTACAAATATAACAATTGTGACCTTACACCACAAAACGACCGTTATGTCACTGTAGTAGTTTCTCTTTTATTGGCTAAAAAAGACAAATTTTGTTCAAAATATGAGATTTAGGATTTTGGTACAGTATTTCCTGAATAAGCATATCCTAATCTACCTTCTGGGAAATTTTGAGCGTCGGGAATCATGTTTAAATATTAATTTTCCATTTAATAAATGTGATCTTATTACAGCGCTTGCATAGACATTAGACACTGATCTTTTAAGTGGCCTGTTTCTCCCTTATTTTAAATATGCTTCAGCCGTATGACATATCTTTGGCATTCATTTTGAAAGGGTTTGCTTAGTCCAAATATGACAAATTATATACCATTTTGAAGGTAATGGCTTTTATTTAAATGTTAAATGAAAATTAGGAAAATCATTTTCCCGACTTATCGGTCGTTTTGTGGTGTAAGGTCACAATTAAACCATAACAAAATTACAATATGGGAACCTGGTGGGCCCTGTATTAATAATCTAGTCGGTAGGGAACAGGTTAAATGTCATTTAAATCTTAAATGTTGCTTGTAAGTATCGGTTTCCATGGTGGTGTATATAATACGTGTGGTTTACGGGTACACCATGTGAGATGGGTGGATTGGTAAGTCCTGAAAAGGACTATGGTAGTCCTAGAAAGGACTGTTGGTGTAGTTCTGAAAAGAACTGTTGGTATTCTTTCTAGGAGAGTTCTAAAAATAACTTTCTAGGACTACCAACAGTTCTTTTTAGAACTCTCCTAGAAAGAATACCAACAGTTCTTTTCAGAACTACACCAACAGTCCTTTCTAGGACTACCATAGTCCTTTTCAGGACTTACCAATCCACCCATCATACATGGTGTACCCGTAAACCACACGTATTAATTAAAATCTTGTTCAAGTGTTATTTGCCTTTTGGATTCTTATTCGATTTCAAATTCTGTGATATCAAGACATTAAGTCAGGGCTCGACACTAGCACTTGCCCGGGGCAAGTAAAAATTAGTGTCAGGCACGTAAATTTCATATATTGTTTAGTTAATTGCTTGCCTGATCGGGCAACTAAATAAAATTATTTGTTAAACTAAAAGAGAACAATGTAATTTCATAGTGTTAATTTCATCTAGAGGTAAAAGGGCAAGTGAATTTTATATTGGGGCAAGTAAAAGTTTAACATTTATGATTTTACTTTCCCGAATGGGCAAGTACAGACAAAAGTTAGAGTAGGGGCTTTAATAAGTCATTAGGACATGGTCCCGACAATACTCAGGCTGGGGTCTATAGAGAATACATGTTGTAGCAAAATCAATCATTCCTGGACCCCGTTGCACAAAGAGATGCAATCGATTGTAAGTCAGAAAATGTGCGTGTTTCAACCAATCAGATTTGCGCATTTAGAACACATGATCTGACTTGCAATTGATTTTATCTCTTTCTGCAACGGGGCCCTGAATGGGTTAAGGACAGGAAATTATAGGTTTTCTTTTGACCTCTATGTAAACAGAAGAATGTCAAAACCTCTAAATCACAGCTGATATTGATTAAAAAATTGACCAACTATTTGGCACAGCTCTATTAAATCTTGCATTGACTGGAGTGCATCATGCTTCAAGTACATTGTATATGAACTTGAATGTTCATATTACTACAAAAAGAAAGGACATTAATGATATATTCTCAGAGATGCCAAGTATGAGCTTTTATGAAGGATACAAAGCTAATAACAAGAAAAAGTAAGCATCGTCTTAAAGAGAAGCAACACAAACTATTTGGTGGACAATTTAAGAGCACTTTATGAAGGATATTCCATAGAAACCAAGAAGAGGCTATCATTTTAGAAACATGCCAGCATGGTGAAAATGTTAAAGCAGTCAAGGAAAACGAGCAGAAATTGTAGCTTTAGAGCAAAGGGCTGTTTTTGTTGAAGGTAGATTTAAATTTCTTTCCAGACAAGGGAACAATTTTATTTAGTTTGAAATTTAACCCGTTCAGGACTGGTCCCAAAAACATTCATGCTTTGGTCTATGGAGAATACATGTTGTAGCAAAATCAGTCCGTCCTGAACAGGTTAATAGAAGAATCTAAGAAATGTATTGAGAAGAAACAAAATTATACCACACGGTCAAAAAAAGAAGGAAAAATACACTGCAAATACTTCTTGGCATGCACACTGGATGAAATTTGATTGTAGTCTTCATACAAGTTTTAAGAATGTTTTGTTTTAATGTACAATCACCGCATTTCCTTTATAAGCCCAGGGCCCCGTTGCAGAAAGAGATAAAATCGATTGTAAGTTACGATTGATCGTAAGTCAGAAAATTTACGCGTTTCAACTAATCAGATTTGCGCATCTAGAACACGTGATCTGACTTACGATTAATTGCAACTTACAATCGATTGTATCTCTTTCTGCAACGGGGCCCTGGTCACATATCACCGGATAGCGTAAACGGATGCCCGACGGAGAGTTTGTCGGGCATCTGTTTACGCTATCCGGTGATATGTAACCAGCACTTTAACATCATGTAGTTGGTAATCAGTTTATTAGAACAAAATAGCAACGAGAACAATTGAACAACTTTTGTGAACATTTATGCTTCAAAGTCAAATTATGTTGTTGTTTTTTCCAGAACTGGCACACATTAGAAATGAAACAGCTTATATGGCATCTTAGCAAGAACTGAAGTTTTATATTTTAATCGGGGAGCAAAATCTTAAAGGGACTTAGTAACATTGTCCAAATCCTCAAAATCCAATTGGAATTCTAGCGGTTCTCTCATACCTTGTTGTATTCGTATTAACAATAAAAGCATGGGACAGGTTTCGGTTTTTCAAATTTCCCTTTCGTTAAAAAGATATTTACGATTGAAGTGTTCAGATGTTCAATTATCCACTGGATCATCGAAACAGTGTACAAAGTGAGTGCAATGAGTTAGTGACTATCACTTTGCATTTTTGCTCATTAATCGGCCATATAACATCCATTTAATTTGAAATGTTCACACAACACTCAGTGTACATATCAGATAACAACAATATACATTGTATCAACCATTCATCACTTTTTGCACATGTCAACAAAGTTACTAGATCCCTTTAACATAAACAATTCAATTGTGTTACTGAATTGAAGGGGGAGGAGGAACAGACATATTTCACTCGAGACGAGAGTTAGCTTTGACGAACGAATGGAGGCCACCACCAGATAATAATCACCTGACCATTGCGGTAACCATAAACCTCCTGGGCAAAACGTTTGAAGAATCCAAGAGACAGACGGAGAAAGAAAGTGAGTGCAAATGTAGGAAAGAGTGCAGTTAGTATAAGAGCTAGTTAAACTACACTACGATAATCCTCCCTTACATAAATAACACAGAATTTGCAATGTGAATCGAGCAACTCTGGTTTATGAGAGAGTGCGGTTTAATAGATAATCCTTCCTATCAACAATAAAACAAAATTTGCAATGTGAATCGAGCGACTCTGGTATATGAGCGATCATTACTATAATAACCAAATTGCTTCTTTTTAAATATTATGCTCATTTGTGATCATAGTAGATGCTATAAATCTGAAGAAACCCTCAATATTACATTCGGTGCAAGAGGAACTGATAAAACACAAAGGCAACAATTATGTTAGGCTTACAGTTATGTAATTGTTAATCAAGAAAACAAAACAAAACATGCACAAATATATAAAAACATAACGAGGTAATATTTCAAATACCTAAAAGGGAGAGAAATACAGGAGTGAGATATTACACCATGCAGGGATTATTTCAATGGATCGACTGGTTCAGGACTGATTGATTTTGTATAACATGCATTCTCCATAGACCCCGGTTTGGACCCTGGTGCAAGTCCTATCTCAGCCAAATTCTCTTATCTAGCTTGTCTCATTAACTCAATTTTGTTCATTAGTTAAATGTTTATAATTAATTCTTTTTAGAATAAACCAACCCGAGACTATTGGCTTTTGGTATAAAATGCATTCTCCCATTGACCATATCACATGATTTTCATAACTTTGTCTTTAAACGGGTTCAAATATGTGTATAAGTGAAGAAGGTAACATGCTGAGGATGAGTTTAGGAAGTCAGGTTAATCCCTAATTCCCCTCGAGATTGTGATATCGCCATAGACTTTGTACATAGCCCACCCGGTTCCTGTAAGCAATGGGTTAAAAGTCATGCAGGGATGTGCACAATGGTCAGGTGATAACGTAGGAATGGAGAGAGTCATGTGATTATGATAGAGGTCATGTGACCATGCAAGGGTGGAAAAGTGCCAGGATTAGAAATGTGAATGTTTCACACTTGAAAAAAAAAGAATTCAATCAAGAACAGGAAATCTCTTTGAAATAAGAAGATAATAATGATTATTTCCCAACAAGTTGAACTGGGTATATCCCACACAGGATAATACCCTACATGTTGAGCCACTCAACACCCCCCTCCCCCCCCCCCCCCCCAAGTTGTACATAGGCAAAACCAATGCAAAAAGACTTCCCATGAAAGTGATAAATGCTTTTAACCCGTTCCCTTCGAGATTATGAAATGCCCATAGACTTTGTACATAGCCCACCCGGGCTAATAGTGTTAAATATAGCAAATTGAGAAAAAAATGTATACATTTGTAATATTTAAAACATGATACACATATGCATTTTCTACAATAATTACAATATTTTTACGTATGAAAAATAGAGAGACTACCATACCCTCTGAGGAAGACCCCCGGGGTTGCGAAGCCACATCTCAGCCGAGGGGTCGATCATGTTGCGCCTGCGAGGGGGGCGGTAGTACTGCTGGATGCCGGTATCCGAGTCGTAACCAGACTGCGAGTTGGTGCGACGAGACGGGCGTGTTGTTTTAGGAGGCTGCGCGGGAGGCGGGCTGAGACTCCGGTCCATAGACTGTCCAAAGACTGCAATGAAACACAGGATATAAAAAGATTGTAATTTGGTTTTAAGTAATTTGTCAAATTATTGCAAAGGTTTAATTTATTTCATTTCAAGAAAGTGAGTTGGTGCTGTTATAGGGGCCTGATTTTTATTTGTGTGTGTGTGTGTGGTGGGGGGGGGGGGGGGGGAGACTGGTTTGGAGGGCTGAGACTTCAGACGATGAAGACTGAAATGAAACACAATCAAATAAGATAAATTATGCTTTAGTATTTGCCAGATTTTTACAAAGGTTCAGATTATTTGATCTTTGAAAGATTCAATTTAAGCCAAGCAACACCTCAAATTTATGATAAGTGGGACATTAATTGGTAGGCTGGAGGGGGAAATATGTAAATTTCATGACATTTTACCTGTTTATGGAAAATGTGAGATTATGGTAATTGTGAGGTCAAAGTTCAAAGGTCGAAGACTCACCTGGTGACCTTGCCTTGACCAGTCCCTTGGGGATGACGACCTCCATCGGCTCTTCGATGTGCAGGTCGACATCATCAAACGACTTGACGGGCGTCGACGTTGCCTGCGGTCTGTGATTGGTCAAGCGATGACTAGGTGAATTATGATTGCTCCCAAACGATTGGTCAGTTTGTTGTTGATAGGAAGAGTTATGGTTGCTCCCATACGATTGGTTGTTTTGTGGTTGGGAGTAATAAGAGTTATGGTTGTTGCCATGCGATTGTTGGGTTTGATGAGTTTGTTGTTGAGGAGTTGATGAGTTATTAGTCCGCACATCATACGGGCTCATACTATTGTTGAGGTATTGGTGGTGTTGGTAAGTAGTAGGACTGTTATCGGAGACATGCATGTTATGGTTAGCACTACCGGATGATGGTGAGGAGGCGGAGCTTGGATCGTTCAGTTTCTGGATTTCGCCGCTCCAATGCGACAGCATCTTCACCGCATCGTCCAACGTCGAGAAGGTGTCTTCGCAGATGCCTATTGGCGGCTCGTTATTGTTTGTCTCCAGGCTCGCCAGGAGCTCGTTGATACCGGGGTTGCTGACGCTTCTCCGGAACGACCCCCGCCCCCCTGCAGGGTTAAGATTGGCAGTGACAACAGGCGCATGCACTGAGTTGAGCGGGGGTTGGGAGGTGTTATTAATGGACACACTAGAAGCAGGGTTAGGTGCCTCAACATGCACTGACTGTTTGTTAAACGTCCGCACTTTACGCTCTGTTGTCTGCGGCGCGGGCTGGCTGTGGTTCTGCTGCTGGAAAAATGCCTCGCGGGCTTTCCGGATTTCCTCGCTCCTCTTCGGTCTGCACGGCCCCAACTGGACTACTGGCTGCGGAACTCGACACAGACGATGCCGCATGGTGGTTGCCATGGTAACTGCTGTTGTAACCATGGCCAAAGTTATTCCATCTCTCCACGTCGTACGCCCTGTTTGATGCATTATTGGTAGAGAGT
This sequence comes from Echinarachnius parma, assembly GCA_037951105.1. Classification (NCBI taxonomy): domain Eukaryota; kingdom Metazoa; phylum Echinodermata; class Echinoidea; order Clypeasteroida; family Echinarachniidae; genus Echinarachnius; species Echinarachnius parma. The sequence continues at coordinate 46,189 of JBAMJV010010476.1, read as the reverse complement.
AACTCGTCATGGGAGCGGTGCAAGTTGGGTTTTCGTGCCAGAGTCGCACTATCTTGCGGAAGTGCGAGATCTAACATTCCCTTTGGGAGGGAGAGATGCAAGATTGGGGGTTTCTGGCACCGGAGGACGGTGCGGAACTGGCTGCACGACCTCTGACATACTAACATTCGTCCCATGACCCATAGGAGTCCTGCTACTGGCTATTACCTCATCTCGCAGGTCAAAATGGACCCTGTTAGCATTTGAGTTAGGATGAACCCCTCTCCCACTGTTATCATACCGTTCCTCCGTTGGTGTGTTAGTGGCATAGCCCAATAACCCTTCACCTGTGCCCGGTGGACCATTGTTAGTGCCCTTCCTTAGTTCCCTTATACGATTCATCACCCAATCATAAGAGGGAAGCGTCGGAGGGACAGAGGAGGACCGGGGTGGAGGTTCAACTTTAAGATTGCTGTGATTGTGGTTACTGGGATTAGGATTTTTGGAATTAGGATTCGTGCCTTGCTTGATGGGAATTGGAGGGTGCAAGGGGGCCCTCTGTGAAACCTGGGGTTGTGGGGACCCCACCTCCTCTTGTGGGTGAAAACTCACTTTCAGTTTCTCGTTTGGGGCTCTATTATTGGGATGGGAAAGACTCGGGACACTGGAGGGGGGAGAGGAGGAGGTCAGCGTTGCCGACTACGGATTTGAGGAGGGTGTGGGTGTTGGGGACAGGAGATGATGATGTGTACACCACTTCCTTGGAATGCCTGGAGGATGAATTAGGGCTGACCCACTGTGGGTTATTATCTTTATGGAAACTGCTGCTGTGATTGTGGCTTTGCAGGAGAGGGTTTGTACTGGAGTTGGGGCTGGGGGTAATGATAGTGATGCACTGCTGGCATGGAAGATGTGGAGGAGGAGTTGGATGATGCAGAAGAATTGGAGGAGGATAAGGAATGGATGGCGGTGTCATAGTGGTGGTCACCGGTGGATGTGGATACTGTGAGGGGGACAAAAGCGGATGAGGGTGAGCGGATGTTCGCTGCGGATACCCTGGAAGGCATACTTGACCCGCCCTGGTGCCTGCTATCATGGGTCCCATCATTACTCTTGTTTCTAGGGAGGAAACTGTCCACCTCCTCATAGGGGTTGACCCTAATGTTAATGGGAGGTTGGTGATTGGAAAGGACTCTACTGTTGGAAGAAGAAACCAAGCTATTGTTCGGTTTCTGTCCCGCATCATTTTTCCACTGCGTTACTGGCACGGCTGGGTAATGATACAAGCCATCTCTGCTCATTATTGGATTAACGTGAACCGTCTTCTTCCTTCGCTCAGTCGTGTTCGTGATCGTCGTTTCCGATCCATCGTCCCCGACATAACGCGTCACATTACGGCTCGACTCGTTCGGACTGACCGACGAGGCATTCGATGATGACGAAGTTTGATAGGAAGTGGACTTATATCCAGAATCGCTTGATGGCGATGCAGTACTTGACGTGTATGGGCTCATTTTGACAGGACTCGAGCTGTATGCTACATTTGCATTTACAATGTTTGAGACTGCATAAATTGGGGCTTTCTGAAATGGTGTGGCACCAACCCGTGAGGCAAGCTCGCTCCGCGATTGGACACGCCTCTGCTGCTGCACGTTATCAGTGCGGTTGCTATGGTAGCGATGATGATGGATGGATGCAGGGATATATCACAGGAGTATGAGAGAGATGCACACACACCCAGAAACACCAAGAGATAATATATGGAAAGAGGCAAGATTAAAAGTCAGTGGTTAATGATGTTCAAGATATATAAATATACATTCAAACTCAGTTCAAATTCATGCAGCTACATGGGCTTGAAATGTTAAGTCCAAAAGTGACTTAATGTTTTTCTGTCGTGGTTTATTTTCTTCTTTTACAATTCTTTTATTCTTTGCAAATATATTGACAATATTAATCTGGATCCTTTAATGGGACGAACCATAATTCAGTGAATCAGAACCCTCTCTTGAAGCTGATGAAATTTGAATTTCTACAATGAATGATCTCTTGAATGAAAATAATATCAATGACAGATTTTGAGAGTCCATTGTTCAATATACATTTTTAGTTAAAGGTATGTGTAAAACCCATGTAGCCTGCATTTGCAAATCTGGGCCCCGTTGCAAAGGAGATGCAATCAATTGTAAAGTTGCAATTACTTGCAAATCAGATCGTATGAAACGCGCAAATCTAGTCGGTTCAAATGCGCATATTGCAATAAAGTGTAACTTTACAATCAATTGCAACTCTCTCTGCAACGGGGCCCTTATATGTTATCAATACATGCAATAACAATGATGATAATAATCATAAATAAGTTCACAACAATCATTTCATGCCATGTGTTATTTCTATACAGGCCAATTATTAAAAGACACCATGAGTTATTTCTGAAGCTGATTGGTTAGGATATTTTTTTAATGTAGATGATGATAACATGTTGTGTTATGTATGGCATGGGCTCTGTTTACAGAAATACAATCCATTGTATTAAGTTACAATTAATTGTGAGTCAGATCATGTGTTCTAAATGCGCAAATCTGATTTTCTGACTAACAATTAGTTGTAACTTACAATCAATTGTATCTCTTTCTGCAACGGGGCTCTTATCTCCCGTATCTCCCTCCAAACCCCCAAAATATGAATATGGTTTTATGATTTATGGTATGAAAGTTTCCTCATTTGACATGAAAATGGATATTTGTGAAGCTGGTACTGTATGTTTTGATTTAGCATTATATCCCATATCCCAACCCCACAGCAATGTACATGGCCATGGGCCTATTGCATATAAAGACTGAGTCGCGATCAATCACAAATTTGAAATCAAATGTATCCAGGCACCGTAACATAATGATTTACTAATAATCAAAGGATCCATTGAATACTCATACGATTAATGAACCGATTGAATGATTAATTATATGTTCAAATAATTCATCATACGATCAAGTGATTAGATGTACAATAAATTATAAATCCTTATGTTATGGGGCCCTGTTCACTGTATAAAGAGAATCAAACTAAAGTTGTGTTTGATAATATACATTAAACTCTTGAACCAAATGCAATGAAAGGGATATCCCTTAAAACCAAGGGTGCCAGTGAACTACAAGTCAAAGACCTGGAAATTGAGCTATGACGCTTGATTTGCATGGAAAATGATTAAAATGAGCCCAAATATTGGGGTGACCAGGACCTGAATCACAGCTTTTGCTTGAAAACTAACATCCTTAGGGGGTGTTGCATAGAAAGTTGCAATTAATCGCAAAATTGTGATTGATCACAAGTCAGAAAATATGCACATTTGAGGGAATAATAATTGCGCTCTAAGGCACATTTTCTGATTTGCAATTAATCGTTACTTTGTGATTGATGATCATTGATCGCAACTCTTTATGCAACAACCCCCTGGTTAACAGCAAGTTTGCGTTTGATTGATTTGGTGTAGCATTTCATTGTAACTCTTTATGCAATAGTCTCCACATCACATGCATGCTTTGTGTATGTAATTATGATTGCAATGTATCCCGCATGAACGATTTACCTAAGTGTATGGAAATGTGTCGATGAAACCCTTAAATTCCCAGTGGCACCAATCTTGTTTGCATTATGTTAAAATAATATTATACATCAATTATGCATTATTATGTTAATCAGATTAAAATAAATAATTATTTGAATTAAATGTAGTATATTAATACATCAATAGTATACACATGATAAATATGTGTTAGAGTAATTATTCCAGCACCAATTGATCATTAATGCAATTGAATATGACCTGGTAAAAATGATCATCCTGAATGGAATCTACTTCAGAAAGGGACATTTTGGTAGTCTGAAGGTGTAGAAACGTGAACATTTCTATATCTTGAAGGAAAAAATTATACAATTTATCAAAATAAATTAGCAAATAAAATCTTTTCAAACATATACATGTATATATTTAAAAATTTGAGTAAAACATTTCAAAATATTTCAATCTTTACACCAGTGAGAAATAGTGATTAAACTTCAAGATACTTTTCTTGATTCTTGAAATAAAAAATCAGGCATTTTGTTTAATTCACAAGTAGAAAAACAAGTATTTGATTTCAATAAAAGTATGTACATGTAGGGGGAAATTTTTTTTTCACAGATTAGCATTTGGAGAATTGTTTTCATGAATTAAAACCCAGTGGCCATATTCATAAAACCCCGATAAGCTAGTTGGTTGATCAAATTACGATTTCGATGTCCGCTAGGCTTAACTGGTATTCACAAAAGGCCGATAGGCTAAATTCGCTATCGTAGTCAAGGCCTGGCCTAGCATGACAACCCATCTGTCTAAATTCCACAAGCATTTGGTATTCCACGACATTGTTAGTCGAAATGCGAACAATTACAACAATAGATCTGCGGTCCCGACTAAATGCATTGAAATCTATTTATGCGGAACGTTCTGAATAGAGCTTTGTTGGACTTACAACAAAGGCGTGAAGTTGAATGACGACCTAACACCCAGCTAATTTTTTCTTATTCACCAAAGCCAGATAGGACAAATTTTAGCGACACTGGACCAAAAATTTAGAGGTACTCTGATGTACCTCTAAATTGTTAGCCAGTAACAATCTGCCCGGTTTTTGTGTGTATAGGTATGCGTGTGGCGCGATCGTGAACATGGTAAGGAGAATATTCGAATAAGGGATATTAGAGATTTGTTCATAATTGCCGTGATGTTAGTTCAAAATAGTTCCCCAAGTAACATACTTGTCCGTGTTTGTCCTAGCATCCTTGTACTTCAACAATAACATATGTTATCAGCTTAGATTACATGTTTTTATCTGGAGAGTAATTTGCCTTTATTTGTCCTTTTTGTGACATATTAGCTTACTTTTGCAGTTCGGATTGATTTTATGTGATTTCAATTCTGTTTTGATGAATGTATCTATATAATACTATTTAAAGCAATTTCGTTTCTGTTTTCACTGCAATTGAATAGGTTCCCTTGTCATAAGCGTGGCGGAGCTTGATCGTAATGAGGAGGGAGATGTATTTGGTTTTACTTCATTGGGGTGGCTATGAAAACATGTACTTACGCGTGATCCCCCCCCCCCCCCCCCCCCCGTTGAATGGGTATCAATGACAGATCTACGCCCATGCCCCTTACTGTATCACGTTGTAGAACACATAACAAACTCAATAAGACGCTTTTATGATTGGAACAATAAGGAACAATTCGTTCATTCACACGTTCGAGTAAACTGCGCTTTTATGCGATGTCAAACAAACTTGCAACCGATGGAATGTTACCATGACAGCCATGATGAATAAATTAGATCATCCGAGTTGTTAGCTTGTTATCGGTATGGTTAGCAGTGCTTCTTGAATTACGATTTAGCAACCCGCTACGAAGATTTTAAATGGCTATTATATTATACAGGGCTTAGACGCTCGTTGATTGGTCGATATGGTAAGGGCATAGACAGCGTGCAAAATCTACACACAGTACTAAAGACATATCCATGCACGTGTGTGTTGTCCACTGGTTTGTGAAAACAAAGGTGATCACCCAAGCGAGTTTTGTGAGTTCCCCGCTAGTTATCGTCCAAACTGGCATTTTGGCAAGGAGATAAGGCCTAGCTGACAGATAGGCTATCGGGCTTTTATGAATATGGCCACAGGTATCTGGCCTGAAAACAACATCACAATAAAAAAAGAAAACAAAGACAAAATTGGGTCTTACCCATCACCCTTGAGCATCGGTGATGTCAGGATGGGAGGCACCGGGTCGTAGGGTGTCCCTGGAGTACCTGGAGTCCCAGGGGTCTTTGGAGCTTCCTGGACCTCCCTCTGGAACACCGGATCCCGGACTCTGTCGTGGCTGAGATCCGAGTGCTGCCTGCCGAGCGGCCTCCCGTGGGGCTCCCACTCCTTGTTGCTGGTTGTCGTGGTAACGGTGCGCTGCATGTAGGTCGTAGACGGCTTGGCGTGGTTCATGTGCCCCAGCTCCTCGATGGACTTCTCCAGGTCTGAGGAGAGCGAGAGGGGAGATGGAGGTGCACCGCGCCGGGATGCAAAGTCGGGCGTGGATGAACCCATGGAGTTGTAAATGGGAGTTGTAGTTGGTCCCATTGTGTTATACATGTGAGGTGCTGAACTCACTGGGTTATAACTATGCGGGGTAGATGAAGCCATCGTGTTATAATTTGGAGTCGTAGATGAACCCACTGGGTTGTAAGAAGGAGTCTTCGATGATCCTGCGGGGCTGTAAGAGGGAAGCGTAGATGAACCCATGGCATTGTAAGTGGGCGTTGTCTGAGTAGATGTATATGTGTTGTAGTTCACAGGTGAGTGCTGGCGCTCTTGCAGTTTCTGCTGCTGCTGGGCGAGCCAGACAGGGGATCCCTGGACGGCCGTCACTGGTGCTGAGGTTGTGGTCGGGGAAGCCAAGCTAGAGGATCCTGCAGGAGCGGATGAGTACGGGGCTGCAGCATACGATGACGATGCAGGTACGTTCTGGACGCGGTCACCCTCAAAGCGCACTCTATGCCTGGGTGATGTGTTGACTGTCTCTGTAGCCTGCTCAAACCTTGGGCCATTCCTGCTCTGTGGAGGATAGGCGGCGGGGGGTGGGGAAGACGGTGAGTTGAAGTCGATTGGTCGTCCGTAGTCCCTGTCCCGCTTCTCTTTCAGTCTATCCTGCTGTTTCTGAAACCAGTCCATTCCATTGCTGTCAACCTCCACTACTGGGCTGGCAAACTGTACCGGAGGGGACTGAGGGCCCAGGGGCACATTGGAGGGTGTCTGTGGGTGCATGGGGGCATACTGGGGCGACTGAGGACTCATCGGGGAATTAGGGGAATTCTCTCTCACTACAATGATCTTCCCTTGTCGAGCTGCCAAGGGGCGTGGCTGATACTGGGGGTTCATTGCAGAGGAGGAGGGCGGCTGCATCGGGCCGTTGTCTAATCTACTCAAATTAGGAGTCCTTTCTGTCACCATACTCGAAGCAGAGTTAGGTACGATAGGGGTCTCCACGGGACCATTCATCTGAGCAATGTGGGGGCTTCTGGCCCCAAAACCTGGGTTATGTCCTGGGTTGTATCCTGGGTTGTGGCCTGGGTTGTGGCCTGGGTTTCCAAAGTTCCCTTGAGGGGATGAGGTCTGACCGGGATTCAGATTAAATCCACCATTTTGTCCCTGGTGCGGATTGTATGCATGTCCGGGATTACCATAGTTCACTTGGGGTGACGAACCCTGCCCGGGGTTGAGATTGAGTCCTCCATTTTGCACCTGTCCTGGGTTACTCATCGCCTGGCCCTGACCGTGGGGATTGAGCGGTCCATTCTGCTTCAAAGGTCCATTTGGCACTGTCCTTTGGCCATTAGACCCCTTTGGCGTGAGGTCATAGGTCGGGTTGTGCTGCTCCACCCTTCCCGGCACTCCACCATTGACCATCGGAGGGGCCGCATGCTCCTGGCTGGTTTGTCCAACGGGAGTTATGGTCTCCTGGACCAGTCCTCTCTGGTTGGCGTTCTGGGTCTGTTGCCGCAGCTGCTGCTGCATTGCATCCGTGATCTCTGCATATGGATTCTCTGCCTCGCTCGCCGCAACCTTCTCCGCAGAAAGGTTGCTCTTCTGCGGTGATGACTCCTCTGTCCTCCCTGGTTGTTCTGTAACCTCCTCTCTGACTGGCTCTGGTTTGGGTTTGGTGTACGTGGAGACAACGGGTGCGTTTCTTATATCCTCGCTCACGCTGACAATTCGCCTCTGGGTCTGTGTCTGGGGCTGGGGGTTAGCCTCGATCGGATTCCGCCGCAACACCTGAAAGTATACAGAAAAAATTATACAGTGGGACATTTCTTAACTATCATAACTATTAAACAAGTATTATTCTGGCCAAACAACATTTTAAAACAAAGAATCTCTTCTTTTTCAAGACCAGTCACAAGTTATGTCTAATGTATTTTTAAAGGGATAATCGCAGGTCTGAAATTTGTAATTATAGCAGGCTTTATAATTAAATGACCTTGAATATATTCAAACTATTAGAGACTATTTGATACTTGTTTTGTATCAAGCATTAAAATATATTCACCATCAAAAATTATCCCCATTGACCCCAGCCTAAGTATTTTACGGAATCATTCCAGAACAGAATAATAGAGAGAAATGAGTATGAAACCAACCTTGTGGTCTGGTGATGGTGGGGGAGTCATCCACTGGACACTGGTGTTGCTGGCCGCGTTCCCATCCGCTCCCTCGCCCGTGATCCCCATGAGCAGCTCATCCAGGGCGATGCGTTCCCGCATGTCCATCTGCCGCTTCTTACCATCCTTGGCGGTGTTGCCAACAGGGGGCGCCTTCTCAGGCGAAAGCACATAAGGGGTGGGTGCAGAACACTCGCCGTTTGTCAGCTGTACGTTTGGGAGTGTTGCCTTGATGGGGTTCCTCGGGGCGCTGCCCGGAGGAGCCGCACAGTGCTCAGGGGATGGTGTCTTCTTCACCTGCGCATAGAGACTGCCATCAGGAGCTGAGCTGTGCGGGATGTCCAGGATCATGTTGTTGTTGTTGTTGCTGCCTGAGGTCTCCAGGTCGGCACCACCATCTGGAATGACAACCATTGGTAGTTAGGTTATTTGTTTTTTATACAGTACGTAGATGCATCTTATCAATTATAATTATTGATGTATGATTCTGCCCTATATGTATATCATCACCATCCAGTAGATGCAGCTTGGGTTTTCACCCGGGCCTGTTAGTGCAAAGAGCAGAGCTCTAGGACCACTAAACCAGAACACCTGAACACCTCTCTACAACAGGTAATATACAGGTAAACAATGAATGTTCATAGTGTATTGACATATCAGAATATGCTAAACCTTCTTGAAATGCTAAAACCTTTTTCTTATACACAGATTGCCTTTCTTCTGATCATAATGGTGATATCAATAAACTCAAATTAAACTGAATTGAAATTTTGACCAACCTTCCGGTCCTTCGATGATGTCATTGAAGTGTTCATAGGAGTCCCATCTGATGAGAGGGTCATCGATGTGTTCGCAGGGGAATTCCATCCCGGGCATGAAGTCACTTCCGTGGAGAGCGTTAGGCGTCGACGAGAAGATCAGCTCGATCTTCGTGAACTCCGGGAATCGGGCATCTGGTGAGGTTGAAGAGATTAATAGTGATATACAACCATCAAATTAAATGAGCACATTTTATATTTACTGGCACATTGCCTTACTGTTCAATTAGCTACCTTTCTCCAACTTTAATAGACATCATTGGGCTTTGCACTTAACCCTTATCTACCGGAGCATGGTGGGCCTAGTCGTTCTATGGGGATTGCATAATCTAGCAGGGAACAGGTTAACCCATTGCCTACAGGAACCTGGTGGGCCCTGTATAGATGGGGATTGCAAAATCTGGCATTCATTCGTTCAAGCAGGACTGAATGAATAGATCACCCCCTGAACAAAAGAAACTACTCAAAGATCTCTCTATACTCAGACTTCTTACCAAACTGAACTGCCTTCATTTACATAATATGACTCAGGAGGAGTTTGGGGGGGGGGGGGGGGGGGGAGGGGGAGGTGATAGGTTAAGCCATTTGTATACATTTGTGTAAATAACGGGGTTAAAGGATTCTTCAATTTTCATTTGCCTCTCAGAGGGTTAATACAGCGGCACACGAGTCCTTCAGCAAGGCACTTTATCCACACTTGCTGCTCTCAGCCCAGGTGCAGTAAATGGGTACCTGGCAGGAATTTATTCCTAGAAATGCTTGATGCGCCTGCAAGGCAGCTCGGCTGCAGCCAGGGTAATAATATACTGTACAGCATGATGCGCCTTGGAATAGAATTTCTAGATGATGGCACAATATAAAGGTTTGTCTATTATTTATTATTATTATTACCTGTACAAGCATCATCCAACTCCAGTTTCTGGAAGACCAATCTGTACTCCATCACAGCCGTGGTGTGGAACTGGCACCTGAAGACCGTGTCCCTCGTGGTGGATCGGAACTTCTTGTGGTAGCACTTCAACTGCAGGGAGATCAGATAAAGTGAGTTCAAAACACATTAATACAGGATAATACAAAGTGAAATTGAATATCCAATTTTAATCCATTTACAGATGTGGTGTATAACTGACACAGTGGCATTTTTAGACTGTATCCCTTGTGGTGGATCAGTTTTCTTGTGGTAGCACTTCAACTGTAGGGAAATGAGAAAACATTTGTTTTAGCCTTTCAAGGCTTAGATTTTAAATCTTTCATTGCTATGTGAAACCATCTCAATCAGCAATTTAACAGAATTGTCAGTATTTGAAGGTAAAATCTTCTTTTTACATCTTATTTGCTAAGTAATATTTTTTTTTTGCTGGATTGAGGTACCAGATTTTACCAGAACTTACCAGAATGTCTCCTCTCAATGGCAGTGCCTTGTCTGGAGTGATCGCAAAGCGACTTGTGCCCTCAGGGACCGTGCTGTAGAAAGATACATAAAGAGAGAAAAAGTTACCTCATTGCCTACAGAAACCGAGTGGGTCCTGTAGTTATGGTGATTATACACTGCAGTCAACAGGTTAACCAATTTTCTATGGGAACAATGCATTAATTCTGTGGGGATAGGAGAGTCTAGTGGGAACAGGTTTTTCAAAATGTTAATCAATTTTTTTTCTCAAAAGATAAATCAATATGCTTCTTGAATGAGAATTATCTTATAATAAATTTCCTATAAATTGTTTTCTTTTACAAAGTTATACATAGTGTATCCAAATATAAAGATTGTGAATTATTTACGTATAAAAGACCTTATAATAATTTACATAATGTATAATTTAACCCAACAAACACAATTTGATATTAGTATATCACACACAATTTAAATGTAAAATCGGCAACATCATTCCACGATTGGAAAGCTTGTGGTCTGCCAATCTTCCTATTCATTCAACTGACAAGAGGTTACTTACTATACTCCAGATGTGAAGACAGACTGCATGCCCTGGTAGATCCTTAGGAAAGGACGACAACCTATCAATGAGAAACAAATTATACAATCATTTAAGATATTTTCTATAAAGATATTAATCAAATATCCTCTTTTCAACACTGCACATCAATGACCTTAAACGCACAATAAAAAGGAAAATGTTGTCAAAATTTGTTTCATACATCACTAGTATTTCAATTTCTGCAAACTATCATTATTTGCATGTCCTAAGTTATGTCAAAAATAACTAAATCAATAATATCCATTTAGGTCAAAGTTCGGCACCCCGTGGATCACAACCTGATGCAAGAACAGCGGTGCAGAGTTTATCATGACCGAGTTGGTGAGTTATCTTTATCGTTTTGTGTTCTTCAATTTCTTCAGACTATTTGTCTATGATCTCACCACATTGTTTGATATTGAAATAACTATATCAATTCTCACCTCCTTTGGGGTCAAAGTTCAGAACCCCATGGATCACCACGTGGTGCAAGAACAGCGGTGCAGAGTTGATCATGAACGAGTGGACAAGATTTTGTATTCATTTTTTAAAGACATTTATACAAACCATTATTATTTGTCCATGATTTAAACTATGATACAATATCAAAACTAATTAAATAATATCCATGGATACAGTTACTAAAACCTGCATTAGCGGCCACCCGTCTATAAAGACCACTAACCTTGTTTTCCTAGGAAGCTTGATCAAATAACTAAATCAATTCTTACCTCCACTGGGGTCAAAGTTCGGCACACCATGGATCACAACATGATGCAGAAACAGCGGTGCAGAGTTAATCGTGATCGAGTTGGTGAGAAGACCGGAGAAATAGTCAACATAGCGCAACTGGGAGGGGTGCATTGTGGGTAAGATCTTGGCCTCAAGGAAGCGCTTCATTGCGTAGCGGTCCACGCTAGTGTCCGTTCTGCAGAGCAAAATTAAAGTAGAAAAAGATAGATAAATTGACAGATTTGAACACTACTGTTATCATTGTGAGTGCCATCAGTTCTTAAGTGAAATTTTGAAGACTAAATAGGAAATATGTAATTAAAATCAAAATTAAAATCAAGAACAAAACCTCATGAATGAAAAAGTGAAATATGAAGCTAATTAAATTTTGCAAAAGAAAAAAAAAATACATAAATAACATAAACATTAACGTAACATTGATTTGGCCAATAAACTTACAAGAAAACATACATAAAGTAGCTTTATCATAATAATTAGAACAAGTACAATTAAGGAACTAATACATTGTATCATATTGCCATGGTCACTCGATAAATAAACATGATAGACACAAGGATTTAACGGTATTAATGTACATCCTTTTGTAATAATTCTGGCAGTATAACATTTCTTTTCTTTTCCTTCCCTTAATCGTTATCTAGACAAACCGATTCAGGACTGATTGATTTTTTGCTAAAAACATGTTTTCTGCATAGACCAAAGTCTGATTTTTTTTCGGAACCAGTCCTGAATGGGTTTAATATCAAAGTTTGAAGAGTGTGGGTGTTCAAAATAAACAGAAGATGAGATCGTTGGCAACAGTTGGGATAACATATCACATACTTTCTCTTTCTTCTAGATATAAATTGGAAATATGAATGTCACATGATTCTGTTATTCTGGCATGACATTGTCAGGACTCAATTACAAGGGCAAAACAAACTTTCTTGATAAACTGGGAGCATTCTTTTAATTATAGTGTGGGTGTTGCTAAGAAACATAAGCAGAATAATGTTAGAACAAACTTTCCTTTTCTTTAATTATAACAATTTCAAAAAGATCACATGAACAATTTTAAGACTAAGTTCTAAAATACAATGTCATGTGAAATGAAATGAAAAGCACATTACTTACGATGAGGTGATGTTCATGTAGTTCATGTAGGCAGACACCACAACTCCTATTGGCCCTCGACTTCCCTGAATGGAGCAAGAACAAAACATGTATAACTTAATTAATAAATAGGTAGAAAATTCATAATTTAAGCATAGGAAAACTGAACACAAAATAGGCTTTTCATTTATTGACAAAAAGACATTGTACATTTATGAATGTACTTATTGAACTTATTTAGGGAACATTTACTTACACGCCACACGTGGTGTGGCGTGGCAAGATTGGTAGAGCGCGTGTTCTCCGATGCATGAGATCCCGAGTTTGAACCCTGCCCACTGCATTTGTCCTTCAGCAAGACAATTAATCCACATGGTTCGGGTTCAACTTCATCCAAGTCTCTATCTGTTTGCAGATACTGCAAAATACACACTGACTCAGTATTATTTAGTGGGCACAAACTAGCCTAGTTCAAAATAGCAAAACCCTTTGTAGTAATTTGAACACTGCCCTCAACATCTCTGTGTACGACAAATATATGGTAAGACTTACCTTGCAATGCAAAACCGCTACATGGTTGGGGTTCATCTTCATCCACGTTTCTATCTGTTTGCAGATACTGCACAGCCTCTCAAGTGGAGGGGCCAGCACGTTGGGCCATCCCAAATCACGAACCTGAGGAAAAAGAAGTATGCGTATCAAATGAAAGAGTCAATCAATTTTTGTTTCTTTTGAATTCAAGTTGTTAATTAACTTGAAATAGTTACACTGAAGAGTATTAACAGAAAGTCTTGAAATTATCATCACCATCATCATCTCATAACTCACATCATCATCATCATCATCATCATCATCATCTTCATCATCACCATCATCATCATCACTAACATCACCACCACCACCACCACCACAATCACTATCAACTTCATCATTGTTGTTGTCGTCATCATCACCATCACCATCACCATCACCATCACCATCACCATCACCACCATCATCATCATCATCATCATCACCACCATCTTCATTACCATCATCATCATTATTACTGTTACCATCATCATCATTTTTCATCCTTTCACCACTAGGCGGCCCATCTTTATTTTTACCATCATCACTAGTACCATCACCGCTATCACCACCACCATCACCATCATAATAATTCCTCACCTCTGTGTTGAGTTTTGCGATGTCATGCCTCCTTCTCGAGAGGTTGAAGACGATGTAGCCCTCGCCGTGCTTGCTTTTGAGCATGCGCACCACATCACGCAGGTTGCTCCGGTACTGGTTCTCCAAGCCACCCGCAGGGAAAGACACAGCTGCAAGATAAGAATAACCAGGACGTCAATTTGCATAAATTACCATAATTAATTAATGGAGAAAAATTTCAAAATTCTGTGTAGAAGTTTAGTGTACCAAAGTTAGCTCTACCAGATAAAACAAACCAAATCAAAATCGGTCGAGAAATGAAGGAGAAGAAGCATTTTGTGTGATTTTTGGAATAAATTTGCATAAATTACCATAATTAATTAATGGAGAAAAATTTCAAAATTCTGTGTAGAAGTTTAGTGTACCAAAGTTAGCTCTACCAGATAAAGCAAACCAAATCAAAATCGGTCAAGAAATGAAGGAGAAGAAGCATTTTTTGTGATTTCGAATAAATTTGCATAAATTAGCATATATAATGAATTTCACGATTCTGTGTAGAAGTTTTAAATCCCCCTCCTAGCCCTATCTTATGAAACAATCAGAATCAAAATCGGTTGAAAAATAACGAAGAAGAAGCATTTTGAAAATTGTGGACGGACGGACGGACGGACGGAAGGACGGAAGGACGGACGGAAGGACGGACGGACGGACGGACGGACGACGGACGCCACGCCATGGCATAAGCTCATCGGGCCCTTCGGGCCGGATGAGCTAATAATAATAATAAACTCGATTTTATTATAGCGCCTAATATGAATGATAATCATCTCTAATCGCTTTACAGTGATATTATTACCCCAGTCATAGGATACAATGCAAACCAGCAGACATTGTGTGCACCATCTCCACTCCCTGGGGAGCATATTCCTTCCAAGTGGCTCATGGGCATTCAGAAGATCCTTTACATAAAGGCTTTCACCTCCTACCAAGATGATCACAAGAATAACTTTTAGGTTATAAATATAATAAATCCATCGCATAAACGTTGCATTTGAATAACTTACAAGATAAATATGATAAACACATTTAAATATACAGTTGAATATTTTACCTAAATGTAGTATGGAAAGAATGTCCAGAAAAACACAACACAAACCAGACAAAATCAATCAAACACAACTCTTGTTATGCAATGGTAGTTTCACCTAATTATAAAGTTAAATTTAATCTCAATTTTGTGACTCATGGTTTTAAGCAGAATGTTCCATATGTGACCTTACACCACAAAACGACCGTTATGTCGCAGATATAGTTTCTCTGTTACTAGCTGAAATAGTCAAATTTTGTGAAAAGTATGAGATTAAGGATTTTTGTATTACCTGAATGACGGTATCTTAATCTACATGTACCTTCTATACAATTTTGATCGTCAGAAATCATGTTTAAGTATGATTTTTTATCGGATACAAATTATCAGATTACAGCGCTTAAATGGATGCCGATCTTTTAAGTGGCCTGTTTCTCCCTTGTTTAAAACAGTGCTTCAGCCATTTTCCAAAACGTTGGCGCTCATTTTCAGAGGGTTTGCCTTGTCTGAATATGACAAATTATATACCATTTTAAAGGTAATGAATTCCACTGTGATGTCATGTGAAAATCAGTATAATCATTTTCCCAGACTTATTGGTCGTTTTGTGGTGTAAGGTCACACATAATGATTTTACATGTTTAGCTCATTTTACAGTCATATCATACATACAAAAACAAATTTGTTTTAAAGAAAGAAAGGATCTCTTACCTATTAATCTCTCTGTGATGTAATCTACTTCTAGATCAAAGGAATATCTGACGAGTCCATCACCACTCCTGCAACAAAAACAAATACAACAAGATTGAGAAACAGAACAAAATATTACTTTCATTATAAATGTACTTTCAGGTTATATGTACTAAGTTGTGTTATATCATGAGTGTAGAGTGACAATAAGAAACTATGGGACGAGATGTAAATGTAAATTACTTCGACATCATAAGAATATCCGCTATAAACTTATTTTTATCACTAGGTATTTGGTCTAATTCATCTAAGGTAGCAACCGAAACATTTTCATACAGTTATGGAAGGACTTAATTTCTGACAGTTCACATATAATTGCTATGTTTTGCCTGTACATATCCATGTATGTGGCAAAATGGCTTAGCAGTTAGAGAGTATGGGCTTTTTGCAAGCGCAACGCGGCCGTACAAACTACGTGTCGTGTGCAAAAATCACCAATTTCCTGTAGTATCAGCGATTCCTCCGTTCCTGAACTGTTATCACCGACCGTCTTTGGTCAATTGTGCGGCCGCGCTGAGAGACCGCTCAATCCGGCAAACAGCCAATCAGCAGCGCTCGCTGCTCGTAGCGAGGTCAAACGTCGCTCGCAACGTGTGTGGAGTGTAGTGTGTAGTGTGCATGTGTAGTGTGCTGCCCAGCTGTTCAACCATCCGAGTCTACGGCCGCGTTGATCAAATAAGCGAAACGGCTTGCCGACGTACCAATAGATCGTTCCTGCGTCGGTGAGAGCCGCCGCGTAGCACAGCGAAAAACCTCTAGTCTGCATCACCGAGGGAGGTTATGGTTCGATCCCTAGCCTTGTCAAATTGGCACAGGAAGGACTTTGACATCTGTGTCATCGACCAAAATATATCAATAAATTATACAAAAATTACTTATAGTTTCTACCAACTCACTTTATCGCTATGCTTTTTGTCTGGTACGCCTGCGGTTGCGACTGCAGCGAGGGCGAGGGCGACGCATTCTGCATGTTTGGTGAGGAGTACTGCACGGACGTCGTCACGGGAGTCACGCCAAACGACATCATCGGCGACGACTCCTGCGTCTCGGTCTTCCGCGTGATCGTAACAAATTTCTGCTGGGCCTTGGGCGTCGATGGTGGGGTGGGCGATGTCGGTGGGGTGTGGGCGTTCTGGGAGGAAGAGGACGGGGATCTCTTGACGCGGCGGTAATCAAACGGGAGGTCTTCCCGCTCCTACCGTCCGGAGAAATCTGCATCAAAGAAAAAGATGAAATAGAAGGTGGTTATTATTGTGATTATTATTTTGTTTAGTATTCACATTTTTAATCCGTACAGTAGTGGTCCCAAATAATTGGGCTGGGGTTTATGGGGAATGCACGTTAGGCCTAAACCTGTCATATTACTGGTCCCCAATATATTCCGGCTGGGGTCTATGGCGTCATGCTCTTCATATTTCTTTTTCCTTTACCCTTTCAGTTTCATTGCATTTGTCACTGATTGATTCAATTTGATTCAATTTGATTCATTTTTATTTTCGACATAATCACATGATACATAATAATTATACAAATAATACAGAAAGAATGAATATTAAAAATAAACATGTATAACAAATTAATTTATTAACATAATAATAGAGTTTGCAATATATGGATACACATAATAAACATCTTTTCAAAACAGCATTGGAGGGTATATGCCTCCTCTCCATAGCTACACCACTGCAGGAGGATGTCTAAATTTAATCTGTGATTAGCTCAATTTGTGTTAGAATTGTCAAGAAAATATATTCAAAGTGAGATTGGATTATCAGTAGGAGTTAGATTGGATTATCAGTCTTCAAGCAGATCTTAAAGTTTCTACATTTTTATGCAAGCATACAACATCTAGGAAATTTAATCTTAAATCCTATGGACACCATGCCCATACACAATTTCCTCAACAGAATTAAGACCCGTACAGGTCACGAACAGATGGCATACTCCTTCACTATGAAAGCACTCAAAACATAACCAAATTAATCATGACACACTTTAAACACCTCCCTGGTTTTTCTGTGTAAAGTGCTGATAAACACAAATCTAATTTTACCCAAATCTCTCATAAAACAGGCCTTCTTTCTGAGAAGTGGGTGACCTAAATTTTGAAACCTAATTTTGGCATTCACATAATATTATGTACATGTAGGTGAACAAATAACAAATATTAAAAAACATGTCTCTTGTGTAAAAATAAAGTAAAACATAAGGTGCGCCACCAACCCCCTCTCCCCCCCCCCCCCCCCCCCCCCCCCCCCCAAGCAGTCCGACATCGCTTTGCCACTGACTAGACCAGTGTACATTTTAGGAATTTAGTAAAGGGCAGTTAGAATTTTAAAAAAACATCACAAAGTGTACAATCCTAAGCGATTAGTAAATGAACTTCAAGTTAACGCTCAATTGTTTAATAATCTCTTCACTAAAATTGTGGGTAGATTTTTAATGTTAAAGTTGTCAATGAAATCTCAGGAGTGTACAAGTAATTTGTGATTTCCTGACCAGAAGAAATCAAGGTCCGATATTCCTAACGGTGTAATTTGTCCAAAGATTTTTTGGGAGCAGGTGACATTTCAGAGGAAATTGATCGTGTAATACACACAGGTTATCAACATATTAACAACTTCCTGAACGTAATTAACTCCAGAGAGGAGAAAGTTATGAAAGAGGGGGAGGGGGATTGCTTTTCTAGATTTCTAGTAATGATGATATCGCCATTTATAAGGGGAACTGACAGTGTAATGGATAAGGGGACATCTTCCTTTGAATAACTTGGGAAATGTAACTAAACCGTAAGAGGAGAAAGTGGAGTGGGGAAAGTAAGGTAGGGGATAGAGCGGGGTAGTGGGGGATAGAGGGGGAATACCTTTTGACGTTTTAACATCACATTTTCTTAGGAAAGTAGGAAACTATTCTAACTAATAGGGGTATTTTTCCTGTTAACAACTTCCTAATTGTAATTATTCTAAAGAGTGGAGAATGTGAGGGGTGGGGAGAATTACCTTTACTATTTTGACAAAGATGACATTTTAACATAACATTTTTTAGAGGAAACCAATAGTATAAGCAAGAGTGGTTGTATTCATGTGGACATCTTCCTTAGTCAAGGTGTAATTAAACACAAGATTTTGAAAGTGAGAATGACTTTTGAGAGTACAAGTACAGATGACATTTTAACATCATATTTTTAAGAACAAGTAGACAGGGGCCAACTATCTGCAAACAACTTTAATAATAGATTTACCCATCGCCTACAGGTGCCTGGTGGGTCCTGTAATAACTCAATGGGGATTGCAAAACTAGTATGAAAAAAAAAGTTAAATCCAAAGATGGGGTGAAGTGAAGGGGAGGGGGGAGGGTGGGGCAAGAAAGAACTATTGAGATTTTGAGAACAGATGACATTCTAACGTCACATCTTTTAGAGGAAACCAGCAGTGTAACCAAGAAGTAATATTTTCCTGTGAAAAGTTCCTTATCATAATCCAACCCTAGAGTGGAGGAAAGGGGGAGGAAGAGAGGAGAGCTAGGGGAGAGGGGGAGATGGGAGGGGGAGTAAAACTGTTGTGAGGTGATAAGGGTGACTCAAATTCAAAGCCTACAATTTTTCTAGAATAGTTCAGCGATTGCTAAACACACAACCATTCAATTTGTTTCATATTTGTGACTGGATATAGCAAAACCCTGCACTTATACATTAGGTAAATTTTCATGTTTTGAAATAATTGACATTTGAAGTTCACATGATGTATGTAAAAGACCAATATTTTCAAAATTAAAACAAACATATCATTGCCAATTATTGTCCGATGTTCATGAAGAAGGCATCGAATGAAAGCTTGTAATGAGACCTTTCTCATGTCTTGAAAATCTAAATTTTGATTTCTTTTCCCGACAAGAGCAAGGTTTTGCTATATCCAGTCTCATTTGTGTGAATGTCATACTGTATTGCATATAGATTTATAAAAAATTTATGTAAAATTATCAATTTCTAAAATAAGAACATTTACTTGAATTAGTCAAGTCAGTCAATTTTTGTTTGTTTAATAATACTAGTTTGATTGTTTCTTGCAAAATCATTCTTTTTATTACACTCAATTGCTGCAGGAACACCAATGATAAAACAGACCTTATACTTTGACACTACATTGTATAATATGTAAAACAACTGTTTAGAAATGATTTAGAAATATAGGCCTGCTTGTTTCATATCGTTTTTGATTACATACAATTAATTGAATCAAGGTCAATTCTTAAATATCTAGAAGGGGGTAATTCAATATGCTTGTGAAAGTGAAACGTTATATAAAAACAATTTGAAACTACATGTAAGACTTAGTCATCTAGATACTGAAAGATAGCTGATAGGCAAGCCTTCAGTTTTGAAATCTAATACTAGTAGTTTAAGTTAACTATAAATACAAACTATTCTCAGAGCTATATGAGATACACCAGGTAGGATAAGCATCTTGACGTAAACATAAACCTTTGCGACTGACCTACATGTGTACAAATCTGAGCTTAGTCCAATCAAGACAATATGATTTTGCAATATTTTAAAGACTCCAGCACAAGTACCTTTGGGGAACAGTCAGTTAAAGGGATCTAGTAACTTTGTTGACATGTTCAAAAACTGACGAAGGGTTGATAAAATGTGTATTTCTGTGATCTGATATGCCAACTGAGTGATGTGTGAAAATTCTTCTTCACTTTAGTATTTTCTTATGATTTACGTTTTTCTCTACAGATAATTAGGTATTAGTATTAGTCTTGCTAATGAAGAGGTGGTCAAAATGATTGAAGTATTATCTAAGAAGTGAGAAATGACCCGATAACTATAATGACGTAAACACTGACATGGTTATTAACTAACCCTCTCATATCAGCTTGATTATTTATTTTTAACTGATTAGTATACAGATATATATATTTGTATAACTATATTATATTTCCATTTAAACGATAACTATAATTTAATCATTATATATAATAACTGTAACTTGACAGGTGATCTTGATCCCAAACTTAGAGACTAACTATGATTGTGCTGATTTTGAAGAGATGATTCAAAAGCAATTTTTAATTTTGGTTTGGTTTTTAGAGTGACTCATGCTAACCTCTAATCATAAAAGTATTAATGATCATTAATTTGTTTATGTATGGATCAATCTTGAGAAAACAGTAAAAGCAATTTCACTCTCAACTTTTTAACTTTTAACATACTTGTAATCGATGCCAATATTCATGAAAGCTTTAAAACAAAATAAAATGTGAGACTCCTTGTTAATGTACTCACAGGAATGTATTATTTTGTAATATACCTATTTTATGTACTTCACATGCAGTATTTAGAATGTTTAAATATTCACTGTTGTAATATTATTTTCTTTAGTTACAATTATTGGGGACAGAATATTAAAAATGCAGAAACCTTTTCTTATGTGGCCAGAAGTCTCTAAAAACGAAAATGGGTAAATCTTCTTAGTGACAAGTTCAATAAATGTATGAGCTTTCTTGCTCATATCATCATCTTCCGTATCTTTCATTGAAGGATTAATGATCTGGTGCCGTAGAACCTTATCCAAACACCAGGATCCTCAAGAGGGGATATTTAAATTAAGTAGCTAGTTTGAAGAGTTTTGACTCTCTCGGCTTTGACTCAAACACTATAATTATGATAAACTTGAAGTAATAGCTAAAGTGTACGAGGGTGATGTAAAATAAGAAATGCTGAATTAATTTGATATATACTTATCAGTATTAAGCTGTGTGATAAACAATAGCGGTGTACTGCAGCATCACTTTTAAAGAACAAATAGTTCTGCTGCTACTTTCTGCGTGGGCTACATATAGCTGAACAGCTTCATCTATTCATATTTTGTATCAAATGTCACTTACAATAAAATTGCATCCTTATTTTCATTTTGTTCATGAAAGTTGTCTCCATTAAATTCATCTTGAATGAATAATGTTGAAATTACTAAGGGGAGTTCCCAATTCACCAAAGGTCCACAGGAGGAAATTGAAAAATATGGGACATTATGTCTTCAATCTGTGGTCTATATGTCTGCAAGCATCATAAAGCGGCAAGGAAGTTAGCGGGTGAACTTTGACCCTGTACTTCCTAGACTTGATTATGAGCATTCAGGGAACAAAATTACTGAGGGTTAAATTCAGTGATGGAGGTGAACATTTTTGCTGAAAATCATGTTGCATGAATTTTGTATTTATTTATTTATTTATTTATTTTGGTATACATTTCAAACTGATCAGCAGCAGTGCTGAAAGGATCAGTGTACATTGAACATCAAAACATACATAGTATAAATAATACAATATAGCAATTGTTACATTCAAATTCAAATGAATTGAAATCTGCCCCTATGACCAACTGTATGCTACACAATCCCATCTGATCTCCAAACAATTAAGGATCTGAACCATACTACAAGCTTTAAATACACACATCTTGCTTTAGTCCCGATGCGCAGTTGTACATGTATGTCGGATCAGAATGTGGTGGGTTTAATAAGTCCAAGTCCAAATACAAATATGATAAATTTATTTCCTGATGACCAAAAGTTTTAACATTCATGAGACGGGGGTGGGCTTATAGGGGCTTAGGAGGGCTGGGGCGGGGGTTACACCCCCACCTCATACTTCTATGAACTTGATTAATAGAAGACAGGTGGATTGAGAGATGTTGAGGGAGAATTCTGAAATGCTTTGGTATTTCATTATTTGTGTTAGTTTAGTCGATTGGAGATGGGGTACGGGAGAGGGGAAGGGGGAGGGGCTACACCCCAGTATCCCCTACCTCATATATGTCTATGAACTTGATAAATAGAAGACAGGTGGATTGAGAGATGTTGAGGGAGAATTCTGAAATGCTTTGGTATTTCATTATTTGTGTTAGTTTAGTCTATTGGAGATGGGGTACGGGAGAGGGGAAGGGGGAGGGGCTACACCCCAGTATCCCCTACCTCATATATGTCTATGAACTTGATAAATGGAAGACAGGTGTGTTGTGAGATGATGAGGGAGAATTCTGAAATGCTTTGATATCTCATTATTTGCATTAGTTTAGTCTATTGGAGATGGGGCATGGATTGGGGGGGGGGGGGGGGGGGGTGCACCCCAGTGCCCTCCCCACTTCATATGTCTATGAACTTGATAAATTGACGACATGCAGATTGAGAGATGTTGAGGGAGAATTCCAAGATGCTTCCATATCTCACTATAAATGTGTGTTATTTGTGTTTAGTCTATTGGAGATAGGGAATGGAGAAGGGGGAGGCGCTGCACCCCCAGTGGCCCCCCAACTCATTGTCTATGAACTTGATAAATGTAAGTCAGGTGTGTTGTGAGATGGTGAGGGATAATCCCAAGATGCAATGGTATCTGATCACTTGTATTAGTAGTCTGTAGTAACAGACCCATTTTCAGTATAAGTCAAGAAAGTGCTAGAAAAATATAAATGAATATGATCTAATGCATTCATATTCAACATTGGACAGTATTGTATTGCAATTCCAAATGCTTTGTATCAATTTTTGCAAAAAGCACTATATTAAATGGAGTTATTAATTTATTATTATTATTATTCTTGCAGACATGCCATTCTGAAATTTTCCAATTGGACATTAGCTCGGTATATACCATACAATAGTTTGTTATGGGTTAATGAATACCTGTCATGCCAACATTATTACGCAGCCACAATGAAGACAAACAAGACTTTAGAGTAACTGAACAAATAATTGATTTGCTTTCAGGAAGATCAGGTTCAATGAACTTTGCGGTTGTCTGTACTGGAATGTGCAGCCAAGTGTATGTCCTGGATTTGTTTTTCAATTTCATATCACAAATATGTTTGGTTATTTGTATTTCATTGTCAATGCCTCATAAAGTTTGTTTATATCCCATTCCATATGGAAAATAAGACACAAAATTAAACATGCTCATTTTTGTTTGAGGTGACTAAGGTATAGACTGCATTCTCCATAGTCTCCAGCTCTAATATTTTGTGATCAAATCTGAACGGTTTAATAATTATCATTAAATAACAAAAACAAATTCAGAGAATACAGGAAATCGAACATGGTGACATTTTGAAAGACAAAGCAAATAAAGACAAACTAGTTTGTGAATCATCTGCTAATGAGAAAAAATAAGAAATTTTGGTGACAATCTTCACATTGCATTCATAACCCCAAGATGAAAATAGCCTTGTACATTTATGATCACATCTTGCAAGACAGAGAAAAGGTTTACAGATGAAAAAAAGGGTTTATGAAAAATAAATTAGCTAACAAAGCGTGACCTTTCTTGCTTTCTATTTTGTTATTCAGTTACTGAAATGTCTACACAAAACCACAAGGTTGGGCACTATTTTGAAAGATATTGAAAGAGTATGGGAATCATGTTCTAAGAAACATTTGTTTAATCATCAGATTAGGAGATATTTTTGTTTTATTTATGTACAATACATGATTGATAACATTGAAGCTCTTTAGTTAAATTACCTAATACATATAGTGTGACCTTTCTCGCATTCTATTTGTATCCCAGTTACTAACAACTACATGTATCTCCACAAAACCACAATGTTAGGTGCTATTTTGAAAGATTATATGAGTATGAGTGCGCAAATCTTGTTCTAAGAAACATTTGCTAAATCATTAGGAGACAAAATGTGTATTAATCATCATCATGGTACATTGTCACCGGGTAAGGACATTGTCTGGATGTAACTCAAAATATATGATGGCATTCTAACAGCCAATGATATAGATTGATATTGGAGAACTTGTGCTGTGAAACATGTTATTTTATTGTCATGTTAATAACGAAAAAAGGATGTTGGTTTATTATTATTTGTCCATTGTCTTCATAACCCACAAATAAATCTGACTGCATTTTGGAAATTTTTTTAAATTTGCCATTATCAAGGATACAAAAAGATTTAATGGGATCGTGTCACACTCTATTTGTAGCAGAATTACAATTTTGTCTGCTTGAAACCAAAAGTATGTGGTGCCATTTTGAAAGATGAAGAAAGACATTTTCTGTGGGAGAACTTGAACTGTGAAATATTTGATTGAAGGAAATTCAATTGTACAATATATTCATAACCCAGAAAAAAATCTGACTGTTCAAATTTATGGTGACACTTTAAAAGACTAACAAAGGGAGATTTATAGATTGGTAATCTAAACTTATGAAACATAAAGACATGATACAAAGAGAAGCTATGTGATCGATCGTTGGCACACTCTATTCTTAATAGTGACAGTTTTATCTAAACTGGGCTCCAAAAGAAACTTATCACTTCTTCAGAGCCACACTCACTAAAATCCATAGCATCAAATTGAATCATATTTAGACACAGATAAGCTATCATTCTCCTTATGAAGCATATCTGAAAAATTGAAAGGTTGCTTTTGCCAAAAAAAGAGACAAATGCGATGGAATCGCTACAGGTCACTTTACAAAAATCACAGAAACTGCTCGCTGCGAACTTCCACGAAAGGCGGTCTATTCAGAACTTTCAATAGCTATTCATTCAACATGAAAGGCGGGTTATGTAACCACCAGACTGGCTATTGTCCTTACCGAGCTCCGTGCCCGGAAGGCAAACAGTTTCTGTGATTTTTGAAAAATTACCTCTTGCGATTTCACCTTATTTTATTCTTTGTTGACTATAAAATCAAACATAATTTTCAAAACATAATTTTCAAATCAAAACATAATTTTGTTTAGATGTGCTTGCTGTGGAATATTATAGCTAATCTATGCCCAATTATGATTATTTGTATGCTTTGGATTTTAATGTGTGTCGCTCTGAAGAAGTGAGTTTCTTTTGGAACCCAGTTTATATGAAACAAAAAGTTTGTGGTGCCAATTTTGAAGATAAAGAAAGAAATTTACAGTGTGTAAAACATTCGAGTGAGAAATAGGTAAAGATATTGGGTGATGATTCGGACATGGTATTGATAAACCACAAATAAATCTGGCTGTAGAAATGTATGGTAACATTTTGAATTACAACAAATAGATTTATAGAGGCAATTAATCATGAAACATTTCTTGCTAATAGGGATATAAAACATTGGCAGAGCTATCTGACATTCTAAATGTAGCAGAGAAAAGACAACGGACGAGAATAATTGATGAGGAGATTGCTCTGTGAAACATTTGTTAACGAGGTAAGAGAAGATGTCAGGTGATCATTTGCACATTCCTTGTCACCTACCACAAATAAATATGTCTATTAATCGTGTCTGGCAGCAAAATTTATTGTGATGTACATTTAACCCATTGAAGATGTTTTGAAATTGGTATAACACGAATACTCCACTGAGTAATTTTGGGACCAGCACTGAACGGGTTGAATTAAAGCAAAGACAAGCCCTGAAACAGAATTTTCAAACATTATTTCATAATAACATTAAAATAAAAAAATCTAAGTGAATATCAATATGGCTCATTTTGAAAGCCAATTTAACAGTTCTTTTGCAGCCTCCCAAACAATTTTTCTGCAAGAACCCAAACTCAATTTTTTTTCTTACACCTTTCCAGGCATTTATTGATTTCATTTTAAGTTCCATTCAGTTTAACAAATCATACTACAATCATTTTCTCTTTTACATCAATTTAGAAATTAAAAATATGTTTTTATCATGGTAAATAATACAATTCTTTTTTGTTTTCTTTACGAAGATAATCATTAATTTTTATGCAAAAGTGATCTTCCTTTAAGAATGTAAACCAAATATCCTTCTTCCTTGTGATGAAGGAGTTGACTGATTGTTCCTGTCATGCCTTTGTGACCCACATTATATAAACTTGTCTGCACATAACAAGGATTTATGGTGACATTGTACGGGTGATCCATTTATCCAAGGGGTCATGCAAATATACAGAGGATTTCTGCAGAGATTTTCTGGTGATGAACTGGGCATGTTGTTTTACTATACCATCAGTATTTTGGTCTAGGAGTATGATTTTAACTATGACAACCTGGCCATTTTGTCCTTTTACATGGTGAGATTTTCTGGTGATGAACTTGGCATGTTGTTGTTTTATTCTCCTTGGCAATAAGTCAGCATTGTCTATTATTGCCATAGCAACAATTATTTGTGTAAGGGGTTTCAGGGACAAATAGCTCAGTCGGTAGAGCACTGGTCTGGCAATTCAAAGGTCTCAAGTTAGAATCCAGGAGAAACCATATTTTCTTTGCTTTTTTATGTTTATTTATTTTTCTTGTAACTATCAACAATTTGCATATTTTTCTTTAATTTTTCTTTTCTTTTTTTCTTTTTTCTTCAATTGTCCAAACAAAAACTGTCAAGATTTGCCTAGTCTAGCTTCCAGACCTTAATACATTACTAGGGGATCGCCCTGGCCTTGGGCATCTGGGGCAACATTCTAAATATAAAGTAAACACATACGATGTACACTTGCTGATATCCCGCATTCATATCCAATGATATGATAAGTGATTAATGATCCTAGAGTGTAAGTAAAGGTCACTTAAGGTCTTGTATCAATACTCATAGTGCTTTCACCAATTAGCACATCCCACTGCTTGTTCTCTTTGCCTGCATTACATAGGGCTCAATACTAACACTGGCTGGCCTATGTATTACCCAAGAATGACTTCATAGCTAGTCATTGCCATGTGTAATGGTCCCCTACAGGAATCTAAGTATGTCGCAAGCTAGCAGCTAGCTTGCTGCTAGTTAGAAGAAAGCTCAATAGGCGATCTCTGCTAAAAACTGTGGAGCATGCAGCAGTTTTTAAGCCTGCAGGTATAATAGTACGCAAGCTAAAGTTCAGCAAAGATTGCCTATTAAGTGTCCTGCTAGGTAGCTGCATGCTAGCCCCTAGCTATAGTTGCATCACACCGTGGTTTATGTAGGGGATTCTGAACCATGTAAGGCAACTTAAAAAAACTATTCTTTTTATAAACTACATACCGTAAACCGGGGTGACTTTTGCCACTTTTTGAGAAGGATGTACATTTATTTTCATCAAGTCCCGCTCTTTAGAACTTATTTCTGATTCTATACATTACCATATAAGAATACATTTCGAACAATAAGAAATTTGTTCTAAAATGTGAGACTTGATGAAAATACAATCATCTAAAAAAGTAGCCAAAGTCACCCCGGTTTACGGTACAAAAAAGAGAAGAGACTTGAAGGTAGGCTAGTCATTTTGTAAAATAACATCACAATAGGGCTAACAATGTGCAGTCATTTGATATTTAACACAACATCTGTCCAATTTATTTTCAATTTTGAAATGAGGCAGAACATTTTCAGCAATCTTCTTGCACAATTTCAATGTAATGGATACAATAAATACCTCAATTTTGAGGTTGTCTGGTAGGTATAAATAGTTGTCAGTGAACTGAACAAAAAAGAGATACACCTAAATATAAAATGGTCATATCATTTGATAGAAACATATAAATACCTATCCAATTTATTTCCAATTTTGAAACGAGTTGGGACAATTTAAAAATCTTCTTAGATTTTCACTAAATGTGATGGAAATAATAACACCTAATTTGGAGGAGGTAGACCGAAATGGTTTGGTAGGTAGACTACTTGCTGGTGAATCGTGACCAAATGAAGATACACCTAATCTGAAATTGGTCATACATGATGCCATTTTATATCAACATTATATCCATCAAATTTATTTTCAATTTCAAAATGTGCAGGAAAATTTTCAAAATCCTCAAGATTGGATTTTCACTACATGTAATGGGAATATTAACTTGGAGATGGTATATGAAAAGGGTCTGGTAGGTAAACTAGTTAGAGAATCGTGAAGAAATGGAGATACACTTAATATGAAATGGTCATACAAGCTGTCATTTGATTTCAACAAAATATCTATCCAATTTATTTCCAATTTTGAAAAGATTTTGGAACATTTGCACAATCCTGGATTTTCACTACATGTAATGAAAATAATAAATGCCTAATTTGGAAGAGGTAGATGGAAAGGGTCTTACAGGTAGACTAGTTGTTGATGGATCATGACGAAATGTTCTTACATGCTTCCATATGATATAAACATTATATCCATCCAATTTATTTTTCAATTGTGAAATGTGCCGGAAATATATTCAATATCATTTTGTATTTTTCACTACATGCAATGGAAATAATTAGATACCTCATTGGGCAAAGGTAGAATGAAAGGGTCTGACAGGTAGACTACAGTAGTTGTTGGTGAATCGTGACGAAATGGAGATACTCCCACTCGGAAAAGGTCACACATGCAGTCATTTGATACAAACATAATATCTATCCTATTTATTTTCATATTGTGAAACGAGCGGGGAATAAATATGAACGTCTTCGTCTTCGGTCACTCACCCTTGGGGACTTGGGCGATCCGTGTTTCAGTTTCTCGCTAGTCTGTTGGAAGAATAAGGGGGAAAATAGATGATAATGCATGTTGTGCTATAATACCTTCTTGACTGTATGAAGACAGCCAAATATAACCTCTTTTAGGATGCAATTCGAAGAATAAAATGGGGAAACAATCACAACTTCGGCAGTCCTTGTTTTAGTTTCTTACTAATATGTACGGATGAAACGAAAATACAAAATGGATGATAATGCATGTTGTACTATTTCTCTCTCTTGGCTAAATTGAGAGCCAAATATAACCTCTTTTAGGATGCAATTTGCCTAGAACTAAATGGGGAAAACAATCACAACTTCAGCGATGCATGTTTTAGTTTCTCCCTAGTCTGTAGGAACACTATAAGGGGGGAAAACGCATGATATCATTCACTCTGAAATTTGTTTTTAAAAATATGGAAACAAATTCACAATTCACAATTCACAAATTCACAATCTGCAATTCATGTTTGATCTATTTTGGGTTGCAATTCACAAAAATAGAGATACATTCGCAAGTTAATTTGTGAGGAACATGTTTCAAATTAGCAGTATCCAACCCACTGTGTTTGGTGGGAGTATAACAATTTATCAAAATAATAAACAGTGCGCTCCGGGAAGAAATACAAAGTGGATCCCAGGAAAAGTGTCATAAAGGTAAAATAATGAAATGCACTTTTGTTGCACAAAACAACAACATATGAATTCTTCTTGACTTTGATCACTTCAATCAATCAAACAATTTCTCCCCCTTTCCTATGGCTGTATGGAAACCTGGTAGGCTTTGTTTTGTATTTGTTTTTTTTAAAATTCTTTTAGGAATATGCTATAGTGAACAATAGCCCCCCCCCCCCATACGGCGGGATATAAATCAAACTCCAATACAGGCAATATGTACAAAGTCTATGGGGATTTCAGAATCTCAAAGAGAATGGGTTAAGTACATCAACTAACAATGCATTTAATACATTGAGTGAATTATTAGTCTTTTAAACATTTTTAATGAAAAAAGGTGAATAGATATTCGATTTACAATGTGAACATATTTCAAAAAACAATTCCTAGGAGCCATTTTTACTGATTTACGGCAAATTAGTAAAGATCAGGTGATGATGTCTCTGCAAATCAAACTTCATAAGGGAATACACCAAAACCATTTAACCCCTCAAATATGGAAAACCAGTGTACCTTGCTTGTATTAACCCCTTCAGGACTGGTCCCCAAAATACCCAGACTGGGGTCTATGGAGAATGCATGTTATACCAAAGTCATCAGTCCTTAATGGGTTCAAACAGGGCTCAACCGGTTCATGTAGCCAAAAGGATAACCTGTTGCTACTATATTTTGCATTCCCCATAGAGTTAATACAGGGCTCACCCGGTTTCAGTAGCCAATGGGTTAAAATCTAAACAGAAAGTTTGAATCTACCAGTGGGTAGGAAATTGTTTTCTGTAAAGTTTATTATCAGGGGTATACATTTCTGGAAGTTTCTTGGCTCATATCCCCTTAATCATGTTTCAAATTTCACCAAAACAATGGAAAATTGGAAGTGGCCTTGAAAATCCCTGAAGACATCACCAAAATAGAAAACTACCACATTAAAGTTTCCATTTTTAGAAACATTCTCCACGATCAGAAAGTGGCTTAACCTATTGAACATCCATTCTCAGTAGATGCTCAATCCTATCAATTTTGACGACTGTTATTCTCTTTATATCCAGATACTTGTACATGTATATTATTTCAGATTCTTAATAAAACAATAACAATACGCAATCAAACTTATAATCAAATCCTTTTACCCCAACTTGCGGTTTCACATTGCCAACCATAAGTATTTTTCTGAAAAGTCCAGAACAGTTTAAAGGTGCTAAGATTCAAAGTGAGTCATAGATTATGTTTTTATTTATACTGATGCAAAATCTGGAGAGCTGCAACTTATCACATATGTTTACAGAATATTTCATTACAAGTGCCTGTCAAAAAGAATGAAAGTCCTAACTGGCTTTTCAAAATGGGATTAATTTCTGTTATCGAATGGAGAAAGAGGTGATACACAGAGAACTAAAACAATACAAACAAAAAGAGATAATATAATTCAAAGATATTATTTAATAATAATCCTTTTGCAATTTGATCAGTGCATTCATAATTTCTTGCAAATTTACAATGATATATGATTTCAATAAATTAATTATAGATGGGGTGAGGGGATGATCATTATTATAAATCAATTGAGATAATAAATATTCTGTGACAAAATTATTTCAAACATTTAAGGAAACGGAACAAAAATATGTAAATTTGAAAAAAAAGCAATGAGACCTGTCAACACCCAACTTATTATAAAGTTGCAATATTTCAACTTTCTGGTTTTATTGGGGATATCCAAATTCTCCAAAAGCTCAGCTTCTCAATGATATATCATTTATTATATACTTCAATAATAACAAAAATAGGTTAGAAATAAAGCAATGTCATAGAGAGTCCATTGACACGAATCAAACATTCACAGCTCTACATGTGAGAGTTGTATGGAACCTAGCTTTCAAT
Organism: Echinarachnius parma; assembly: GCA_037951105.1. NCBI lineage: Eukaryota > Metazoa > Echinodermata > Echinoidea > Clypeasteroida > Echinarachniidae > Echinarachnius > Echinarachnius parma. The sequence continues at coordinate 14,377 of JBAMJV010010476.1, read as the reverse complement.
CCTAGCTCTACATTGGTGACTTTACAAAGATCCTAAGTTGAACTTAACTCTAAGTTGAACTTAACAAATATGGAAAGACATTTGTAACCTTGAAATAAAATATATTCAAAAGCAAAAATGCAAGTATTTTAGACTTTTCATAAATTTTACATCAAGAACATGAAATCTCCTTGATAATAGAAAATATTAATAATTTGTTACAACATTTTATGCCTTTTAAAAGAACTTTTACAAAATATTTTCAAAGATACTAATGGCTTTCCAGAAGTTTTAAGTCCAACTTAGAGTTAAGTTCAACTTAGGATCTTTGTGAAACACCCCAGGTCATATATGTGACCGGCTATAGCAAAACCCTGCACTTGATTATCATACCATTAGAAAGGGCTCATTATAAGCTTTCATTTGATGCTTTGTTCTAACGATTTGGTCAATAATTGGTGAAGATATGATTGTTTCAATTTTACAATCATAAGTCTTTTACACACATTATGTGAACTTAAAATGCCCATTTCGTCAAAACATTAATTACCAACAAGTGCAGGGTATTGCTAAAGCCGATCACATATCAATTAAAATCAAAAGATAAAACATGTTGTAGACTTACCGTAGGGGACTGAGGTAGACATGTTGTCATAACCTGAGAATAACGAGAAGAAATGAACAAATAAGAAAACATTAAAAATACAATATATTTAGATACACTGCACATTTACACAAATAACTGCACTGAATCTTATATTTTACACCCTGTATGTATTGATGTTACGCTGATCCTTTTTAGCAATGCTAGAAATTCATTTCTTTTCCTGCTGGCTCCATCGGGCAAGTACAATTGTGAATAATAAAGTTGGCATTATTTTTTCTGAATAAAAACATGGTTTCTGTTTTTGAACAAGAGAAGTGGATAAAACATTTAAACATTTCAAAATCTGTCTATGTACTACATAATGATCAATCAACATTATTTCCCCCAAAAGTAAAGTAAAGTAAAACATGATTTAATTGTTTTATCGCAATAATGGAAGTGGTATTGGTAAGGACATTGTTTTATCACTTATCTATGTTTATATACATAATGTAAAATGATTAATCTACATTATTTCTTTTTTGAATGAAAACATGTTTTCAGCTTGTTTTTCTAACAATGGATGTGGTTAGGACATTGTTTTATCACTTAAGTACATGTATATGTTAAATTATTAATATACATTAGTTTGTTTTAATGAAAACATGGGTTTCAGCTTGTTTTTCTACCAATGGAAGTGGGTAGGACATTACGTCAATAATTCAATAAATAACACAATGACATCCTGCTATATCAATACTATGGTTCTTGACCACATAATCCAGCAAAATACAAAGACATTGGGAAGTAAATTGCCACAAAATTGGATCCGTCAAACAACACCTACATTCAGGAAAAAAATTAACGAATTCCGAGTTTTTGACGTCAAACATTCAAGGGTACATTAGGCAATAAAGTAGGATGTCATTGAAGTTATAATTGGTCATGACAGTCTATTGACCTATATTCAGCATTGATCAAACATATTAATTTTCATAACGTACATGTACATGTATACAAATACACACACACACACACTTTTTTTTCTTCATGTTGTATTCCTCCAAATAAACAACAGAAAAAAAATCAATAACAATTTTGTATACATACACACACACACACACGCACCAACAAACACACTAACTCACAAACATCAACACATACACAATACACCTTACATAAATACACATATCACACTTGTAACCATATATTCACATATTAATACCATAGCATGAATCTGGTATACGAACTAATAAATAATTGTATTTCTTCATTCAATCAATAGCAAAAACAACAAAACAAACTCACCAAATTTGGTAAGAAGTTCTTTACTAGTTAACTTCCCAGTAAACAACACTTTAATTCACACAGAAAAACAAACATACTCAATGTATGCTTGAACTCATTGTACTGAAACAAATGACAGTTGCACAATTGTTTCAATAATAGTAAAAATACCAACAAATCAACTATCATGGCATTGAAAACTAAACTTACCAAATTTGGTAAGAAATTCCTCAAATAATTATTTCCAAGTAAACACCACTCATCTTAACCAGAACAAGTTCAAACATTTCTGTATGAAACTTATCATGACACTTCTAAGTAAACTTGCCAGTTCAATAAATATTCAATATAACCAAGTGCAACATAAAACAACAACAACAACATCAAAAAAGCTGAACTTACCTAATTTGGTAAATAATTCCTTACAAATATATTTCCAAGTAAACAGGCTTCACTATTCCAAAGAATGAATGAATAAAAACAAATCATGCACTATTCCCTACGTGTATTATCCCTTGACAGTTGCTAAATTAAAACACAGATGATGTTCCCATAAAAGAATTCCAACGCAAGGCAAGAGCCGTGCTAAGCAGTGAGAGCACCACACTGTGGCGCGGCATGCTAAATATGAGCCCTTGGTTAGCTAGCGGTAGGTAGGTAGGCCCATACGCTTTCCTCCGCTGTCAAAAAGTTATTCCACACCGACATCAAAACAGACCATTAGGGTTTGCTTAGTCTACAGGACCAGGCTGTTAGACTTTTTTTTTTAAAGTAAAAGGTAATATAGTAGGTAGGTGATAGGTAAAAGGCAATATGAAATAGTTATTGGAAAGGATTCCTACTCAAATTACTGACTTCTGTCAATTATACTTTCAAATACCAGACATTTTAGGATGTGATACTTTTGTGAATTACAAATTTATTTCAAATTATGATTTTGTCTGCAGCTCAAGATTGGCGGACTATTATTTCCCCCGAAGTAATAGCTAAATGGGAAAAGATTCTTTCTCAATTTACTGAAAGCTAATGCTAAATGTGACTTTTGTTGACTAGATTTTCAAATATTTTACATTTAGGATGGGGTCCTTTTGGGTTTATCAATTCATTTCAAATAAATTGTCAGCTTGAAAAGTCATTGTAGACAATCATCGTTGACTGAATTCTAAACATATGGAAGAGTACATTTTGAACTACTAAGCCTAAACAACTTGAATTCAATGTGAAAGGAGCGGTGAGATTGATGAGATTATCTCAAGACAAAAATGAAATGGACAATTATCCTGGAAGACAGACTACCTGTCCATTCTCCTGTGACAGGGTTCAGTAGTGTTGTCACCCACACAAACGGAGAAAAGAAAACTTTGCTCGGGTTCCAAAAATAGACCATCACGTCTTGGACATTTTTCATTCTGAACAGATACATGTAGCTATTTTGGGTCTCATAATTTGTAGATTTATTCAAGGAACTTTCTCATGAAGTCTGGATTCAAATCCACACTTGTTCATTTCACTTATATATTCGAGAATCAGTCTATTTTTAGATTGCACATATTAGTGTTTTTTCATATTCATCTTGATGCAGAACAATATGACCTTTGACCCTAGCTGTCACACAATAGAATGTGAGGTATTTAGATTCTCAGAGGAGAATTCAATTCGCTTGGAGGCAGACATTTTTCGGTTTCCACCCCTAGAGTGTAGACTTGGAATTTGTACTAAGAATACACAAAACATTCATGTACAATTTCAAAATACTCTGCAAGCTTCTTGGAATCAATAATCATCCATTTCAGGAACAATAAGATGTTGACCAAATAATGCCTTGGATCACTTCATTGCAGAGGCATAATAAATACAAAATTGGAGGTATCAATCTATTTTGTTCTCCAAAGTTATGATAGATGGGACTCAAAAACAACAGTTCAAATGCCAATGAGTTAACAATGATTAAATGATGATGAGATGATGATGAGGAGGAAGAGAAAGTGATGGGGAGGAGATGGTGGAAGAGGAGGAGGTGGAAGAGGAGGAGAAGGAGGAGGAGGATGAGGATGAGGAGAAATAGAAGAAGGGGTATCAATGGTAGGAGAAATTTGAGGGAGAAGACAAGTAGAGAAAGTGGAGGAATATAATGATAATGTAGGGATTTATTTAGTACATTTTCACCCCCTGTTATTATTTGGCACTAGCTATGCCACTCTATCACCCTTGGCAACCCATTCAGTCATTTAACCTATTCATCCCATTGTACCTTTCATCCATTCAACTGAGATCACCATTGCATGGTCAGTTGCACATCACACATGAATATGCATCAAGTATGTATTGGTTCTATGAATATTCAGTAGAGGTTTATTATGTGTTTATATTTGCATGTACTTGAAGATTCAAGACAGACATTGTTGTGTTACCTTATTTGCATATTATGGGATATGCCACATGGTTCATTTGCACTATACATTAAATGTGCTCTGGGCAGTTGGCCCATGAGACTTCTTACAAGTAACACATGCCTGTGTTTCCTCCTTGCTGCTGTGTTAGGAGTGTCTGGGATTGTGTGTGTTATATTGAGAACCCAATTCTACAGTGGTCGCAGCGGTGTTTCTTAGCGCTCCTCTTCCCCAGAGCAGCAGGCAGCAGACTCCAGCAGTTGCTGATGGCATGTAGCAGGACCTGCATTTTTCATCCTCCTTCAATACAGTTCATTGGAGCTGGTTTTCATCCTTCTTCGATGGACTTCTTCTATTTTTGAGGTATTGAATTATGGTCCAGCTTACTTGATTGTTGCTTGTCTTATTCTCCCTTCTTCATGCAGAACGTTTTGCAGGATTTTGCATCTGTTAACATGTATTTCAGAGATGATTGTGTTGATGAATTTTTCTGCTTTGTAATTAGGGCGTGGCATGCTGATTGTGATTTCTGATTATGATCTTCCTACTTCGTGTACACACCCTTTGCTGTACACTCTTTGAGTATTATCAACAGACCGGAGGCTGTTCTACTGACATTTGAGTGAGATAATTGAGATTTTACCTTTCTTCACATGATTTTGTTCGAGCTGTGTGAGAGAGATATTTATGTGAACTGCTCATTGTATTGCATTACAAACACCCTACATCAGTTTTTTCTTGCTGATAGGACGCCCTCCATATTTCTGACTGCCAAACCGTCCACCGGCCATGAGTTCGTTCCGTATTGAACTACCGGAGGTCTTCTCTGGTGAAGATGGGCAAGATTTTCGCCAGTGGGTGAGACGATTTGAAGTTGCCGTCAGCTCGGTACCTGATACCACTATCAAGAAAGAGCACCTCCTTCCTTCACGTCTTTCTTCATCAGCGTTCACGGTCTGGGAGAGTCTTCCTACATCGGACAGGAAAGATTTTGGAAAGGCAAGGGAAGCCTTGACAGCAGTTTTTGGGCGGAACACTTATCTGAAAACTTTCCAGTCCGGCATCACCGCTAGGACCAGACAGCCCATGGAACCGCTGGAGGTATTTGCGGCAGCGATTGCCACCCTTGTTGCCGAAGCATTTCCGACGTACGACGAAGCTTCCAAGGATGGAGAGAAGTTTCGACGTTTTGTTGCTGGTGTGGACGCCAGGCTCCGGACAAAAATCTATGAGCTGGGAGCGGAGACATTCCAGGAAGCTGTTGAGATGGCAGTACGTATCGAACAAGCAGGTACCCTGGTCCAGTCTGCCGGCGGCTCATCCAGTTCCGCCGTGGCTGCAACAAAGGATATGGATCCTTACAGAGAGGTCATGAAGCGGCTAGACGCACTGGAAGAGAAGCTTGATAAGGTACACCTTCATAGTGCTGCATCACATCCTCCCTCGCAGAGATCTCCGAGTCCTCGCACCTCTAGTCAACAGTTGACCGACGATCGACAATCTGAGCGTTATGTGCAACGGCGGTACAGGTCGCCAAGCCCTCGTCAGTATTCCCTCCCTCAACATCGTCAGTTCCGGCGATCACCGAGCCCGCAACAACAACAGTACAGGCCGTCACGACGTGATTCATACGATGATGCCAGATCTGTCAGCCCTCGTAGACATTATGATAACCAGCGGTCTGCACGCCCATCATCTTTCGACAGAAGAGATTCTCCCTTCCGTCAGATGAGTTATGACACGCCGAGAAATGTCAGCTTCGATAGATCTACAAGCCCGTATGGACGTCGCTACGAAAGTTCACCGCCTAGGTTCAAACAGCCGGATAACCAGCGATCTGCACGCCCATCGTCATTTGACAGAAGAGATTCTCCTTTCCGTCAGATGAGCTACGACACGCAGAGAAAGGTCCACTTCGATGATCAGGGAAACTACCGATAGTTGATGATGAGGGTCACTCGTCAACTACACTACCCAAGGCCCAAAACTGTGTTAACCATTCACAACCTGCAACGCCACAACCTCCGCCATATGTTCCGGTTATACTGGATAACACTTACGTCCTCGCATTCCTTGATACTGGTGCGCACATTTCGTTGATGAGCGCTGACTTCTACTACTCTATTACAGAAAGTCAACGTAGTCCACTACAAAAGATTGCTACCCTGGCTTCATCAGTGACGGGTGAATCCCTCGACACCATAGGGGCAGCCACACCAACCATACATCTTGGCAGTAGGTCTACTCAGCATCAGTTCTACATTGCAAGAAATGTGACTCATCCTTGCATCTTAGGCTGGGACTTCTTCACTAAGCATGGTGCTTCGATATCATCCCTTACTTCGACGTTCTCATTCCTTGATTCTACGATACCACTGGTAGATCGTCACCAACATCAAGCTCCACTGAGATGTAATGTTTCACTGGTTGGAACAGCCACTCTCCCTGGTATGAGTGAAACTCATGTACATGGCCGCCTGGTATCTCCACAAGCTGATGTTATTCCGCAGGACTACGACGGAATCTTTGAGCCCTCTATGGATGAGCACCACCAGGTTGCTGGTGCTAAATCATTGTTTCGACCCCAGGATGGACTTATCTTAGTACGACTCATCAATCCATCTTCCGAATCAGTGAAATTGCCAGCAGACATGCACTTGGGTCAGTTTCACTCCATGACTGGACAGAACGATGAAGAGTATGCTGTAGTTGAGCAAAAGATTGCAGCTACCAAACCAGAACTGCGCTCGGACGTCGAATGTACGCTTTCAACTTCGGGACTCACGGAGCAAGAATACATGCAGGCGCAGGAACTCCTTTGTTCGTACCAGGATGTTTTCAGTTCATCTAGTGATGACATAGGACAGACGACAATGAGTCATCATGAGATCCACACAACCACTGACAAGCCGATTCATCAAAGGGCTTACCGGACCTCACCAGCAATGAGGCTTGAGATTGAAAAGCACGCCGACAACATGCTGAAACGGGGTATCATCCAGCACAGTTACAGCCCATGGGCGAGCCCCATCGTCATGGTCAAGAAAAAGGATAATACCTACAGATTCTGCATAGATTATCGTGCTCTCAATGCTGTGACAGTGAAAGACTCGCACCCAATTCCTCGTCAGGATGACACGATAGATGCTCTGTCTTCTTCGACATTCTTCAGCGTGATTGATCTTTCAGCAGGATACTGGCAAGTCCCACTGGATCCAAACAGCAAGGAAAAGACAGCATTCACAACAGGAACAGGACTCTATGAGTTTAACGTGATGCCGTTCGGGCTTGTCAATGCGCCAATGACTTTTCAACGCCTCATGGAGCGAGTTCTTCAGGGACTACACTGGTCCACCTGTCTAGTATATCTGGATGATTGCATCATTCTGGGACAAGACTTCACTTCGCACCTAGCCAACTTGAAAGAGGTTCTTCAACGAGTACGAGAAGCTGGCCTAAAGCTGAAGCCTTCCAAGTGTCAACTATTCAAGAAGCAAGTCACCTACCTTGGACATGTGATCAGCTCTGCAGGTGTACTACCAGATCCCAGCAATATCTCCAAGGTTGCTGCATTATCCAGGCCCAGGAATGCGACCCAAGTCAGATCTTTTCTTGGACTGGCATCGTTCTATCGTCGGTTCATCCCTGCATTTTCCAAGGTCGCAGCACCATTGACCAATCTGACCCAGAAGAGAGCACAGTTTGTATGGACTGATGAATGCGAGTCAGCCTTCAATGCATTGAAGCAGGCACTTGTCAATCCACCCATCTTAGCATACCCAGACTTCAGCGCCAAGTTTCTGCTAGCCACTGACGCTTCACAGGATGCTATAGGAGCTGTGTTGTCGCAGATTCATGAAGGCAAAGAACGCGTGGTGGCATACTACAGCCAGAAACTGACTTCCACTCAACAAAAATGGTCTACATATGACAGAGAGCTGTGGGCTATTGTTGCGTCAGTTAGACATTATCGACATTATCTACGTGGCCAAGAGGTTGATGTTATCACTGATCATCGCCCTCTACTGAGCTACAACAGGATACCAATCCAGGATGACGCATCTGGACGTCGAGCACGATGGGTTGTGGAGTTGAATGCATACACTTTCAGGATCGTGCATCGTCAAGGCCGTTTGCATCAGAATGCAGATGCCCTTTCACGTCTACCAGATCAGAGCCAACGGTCAGCCAAGGAAAACCAGACTCTTGTTGAAAACCTACAGTTGAACTGTAGTATGGTCAACACACGATCAGCCACCAGAGATGCATCGCTAGACCAGCCAGGGCCAGAGTCTACAAACCCTCAGTCAAGGGATACAGCTGATGAAGCCCCAGAAAATTTCATCCTTGCCAACCACAACGCGGATCTGCACCACCATCAGAAGCAAGACAAAGAGATCCAGGAGGTGATCACTTACATCAACAGTGGACGCCGTCCTACAGTACGCGTTATTCAGCGGCAAACACCTCGTTTGCGGCGCTTCTTGTGGCAACTCCCACGTCTCGTATGTGAAGATGGCATCCTGTATCGCAGAAGACAAGACAACTCAGGCATAACTGCACTTCAGGTGGTGATCTCAGAAGCATTCGTCCCTCGCATCCTAGAAGAGTTACATGGGAGTCCTTCGTCAGGACATTTCGGAATCCAGCGTACTCTCTTGAGAGCAGAGTCGATGTGCTACTGGCCGTTCATGCACAGGGACATAACGAACTACTGCAATACATGTACCGCATGTGAATCGATGAGATCACCAAACCCAAAGCATCAAGCTCCACTCAAGAGCATCAAAACTGATCACCCTCTGCAAATGGTTGTTGCTGATATAGCTGAGCTTCCAACTTCAAGAAATGGATATCGCTACATCTTGGTCGTCGTTGACCATTTCAGCAAGTACACCAATATTTACGCTATGCGGGACCAGACAGCTAAGACGGTAGCCAAACATCTGTTCGAGGACTACACCAAAGAGCATGGAATACCCGAGTCGCTACACACCGACCAGGGCCGACAGTTCGAGTCGCGGATCGTCCAAGATCTGTGTCAGAGGCTCGGCATTAGGAAGTCCCGCTCATCCCCTTATCATCCACAGGGGGCGGGTATTGTGGAGAGAGCGAATCGAGTCATCAAGGGTCAGCTGGCACGATACATGGCAGACCGAGGAGGACAATGGGATACACATATCCACCAGCTGCAACTGGCGTACAACACCAGCGTACACAGCAGTACTGGATTGACGCCGTATTACATCATGCATGGCAGAGAGGCAAGAATTCCAGCCAATGTCACTTGCCCAGTTGCGCCTCCTTCATATGATTCAGCACAGGAGTACGTCGCGGACGTTTGTACGCGGTTGAAGAAGGCTTTCCAATACGCCAGGCAGAAGGCGGACCTCTCCCAGCTACGACAGAAGAAGGATTATGACGCTGGTTCTCGCACGATCGAGTACAGACCAGGGGATCTGGTATGGTTACACGACCCCGTCAATGCCAGAAATAAGCTGGAGCCGAACTGGAGGGGACCCTTTGCAGTCAAATCAACGTCACGGGATGGCCTGAACTACAGCATAACTGACATCCATGACGGCAGGACCAAGGTTGTACACCATAATAGGCTAAAGATTTTCCGATCTAAGGTGAGCCTTGAGAACAGTGGTCTTCCTATTGCGCACGGTCAACAGGGGACACCAGAGGACAGATTGCTTTCTCCTTCAAGCAATGCTTCACCCCGTTCATCAATTGAGGTGCAGTTGCCGGCACCCGAACTAGTGGTCCACTCCAGCCTGGACGACGGGACTAACCTTCAACGGAGAGGGGACAGCTCTGTCCAACCATCATGGGCAGAGCGGTCTTCTAAGCAGGCAGAGCAGTCTACTCAGCAAGCAGGGCAGTTTACTCAGCAGGCACCGCCAGTAGACCAAACCACTCAATGCCCGAGGGACGACCGTTCTGTCCAACCACCATGGGCAGAACAGTCAAGTCGACAGCTGTCGTCACACCAGCAGTCACGGTCACGCTCGGAGGAGACTCGGCTACCAGCCCAGCCGGACCAACGCCCCGGGCAGAGTAACGGTGAACATCTAGAGCGTCCGCCTCGTCGATCGCAGTCACACAGCGTGGACCCTTCAGCAAGTCCAGGACCGTCGAACATCGGGGACCTGCAGCCTTCTACGATGTTACCCGAGATGGCACGAGACGATTCAGCGAGCGGACATGTTGGGACCCACCGATCTGATGACCCACCAGGAGAAATAGACTCTAGTGTGCCAGCTAGGCAATCGCGTTATGGTCGAACTGTTCGCAGACCGCAAAAGTTTGGTGATTTTCAAATGTGAAGTTCACATCCCGTAATCCCGTAATCATCATTACATAGGAATTTCTAGGGTCATTTAATGAATAGGATTAGAGACATTTTTAATTTATGTAGGAATCGCTTTTTGAAAGTAAAGGAAAGTGCATTCGTGATATGTGACGGAGTAAACACAAGACAGTAAAGGAAAATCTCATTCGCGAGATAGGACGTAGTGAACACATTCGCGAAATGTGTCTTAATGGACATTTAGACTGTAGGGACAAAGTTAACATATTCGCGATATGTGACTTGATGGACATTAGAGAGTAAGGAAAGAGATAGCGAAGAGAACTTTTTGAAGGGCATATTTTCGCGATTTATGGAGAAATGGACTCTTGAATGTAAAGGAAGGCATATCTGCACGATATGCAGATGTGGTCGGTTTTTGAACGTTCAATTTTGAATGAGCAGTTATGTTCAGATAGAGTGAGATGGACTATATATATAGCAAGGTTGATATTATAGAAATTGACTTTCAACCTTGGAAGAGGAAAAAGGACTGTATTTTCTCCTCATACTCACTCATTTGGAACTCTGGTTATAGGACAGTTATATATGTTGTATCTGGAAAAAAACAAAAGGAATAGGACAGTATAATTATTGCCTAAAAAAAGATTGATTTTTGTTTATACCGATTGATGTTTGCAAATGTTTATGTTAAAAAAAAAAGAAAGACATCGAGTTATTTTGTGTAGATCGATATCCGGAACGATTCATTTGCTAGAGAAATAACATAATTGCCAACTGTCAGCAGTTTTTTGCATTGATATTTCGGTAGCATTTTGAATTATGCATTTTGGTAAAGAGGATAAAAAAAAAAATTGATCTTTTATTTCAGTATGCAATGGCATTACGCTTATCCAGTTGGCAGGTATGTCATGCTTGGTCGTTGTAGTTATTGTGAGGATATACAATTGTATTGGTATATGAAGAAGTTAAGATTTTGATCTAGGAATTGCTAAGGGCCACTTTTCTGGCCGTAGAGCCCAAAAATCCTATATTATGTCAATTTTTTCTTTTTTCTAAAGGGATACCCTCTTGTAATTTCAAGACATGTTTTTGGTCGAATTATATTTAGTAAACAAATATTACTGTTAAAAAAAAAAAAGAAGGATAAATTGAAGAAAAGGTTATATTTCATTTAAAGTGACACTTTATAGAAAAGATTGTGTCAAAATTTGTTGAAAAGGTGTCTGTACCACAGACAAAATGAGCATGTGGGACTTCAGACGTTTTTTGACGGTGTTTATAAAAATTTTAATATTTGAAAATGAAATATCCCTTACGTAATGCATAACATGCTGGATTGTTCACAATTTTTGTGTTGTTTTTGAGATTATTTATTTTTCAAGGTCAAATTTGCATTATGAGGCCATGTTATGACTTTTTTTTGTGTTGGAATAAGTTCTCAGGATTTTTCTGGTTGAATGTTTCAATTTATTATGCTCAAAATAATAGATGATTTCATGTAAATGATGCAAATTAGATATTTTTGATAAATTATGGACTTTTTGTATACATGGAAAGTGTATCAATGCTAAAAATAAAAAAAATGCTAAAAAAAAACCCTCCACAGTTTACGGGTTAAGTGATATACATGCGACTTTTGGAGTTGTATTGATTTTTTTTAAACAAAAACAAAAATGCCCACGGATGTTGCGTAGGAGATTTGAGATAATTCTGGGTTTTGGGGCAATTTAGTAAATTGGAAATTGTTCTATTTTATGAGACTTTGGATATCAACTTATTTGTATTGAAACTCGTTATTTTGTTTAAGGTTATGATATGCAATATGCAAGTTTGATTTTATATTCCACGTAGTCCAGCTATAGTATAAATGTTGGAACAAGAAAGTCGTGAAGAGTTGCGTGCATGATAGTATAAATATTAGTTGACAGGAAAGTGTTTTGAGCTGAAATGGTTTTTTTTTGCAACAGAGAAAACAGTCGTTTGAAGAAGATTGTTTACATTCGTTTATATGTTGTAAAATGAGGACATTTTATTTGTGAGAGGAGGGGTAGTTTGTAGGGATTTATTTAGTACATTTTCACCCCCTGTTATTATTTGGCACTAGCTATGCCACTCTATCACCCTTGGCAACCCATTCAGTCATTTAACCTATTCATCCCATTGTACCTTTCATCCATTCAACTGAGATCACCATTGCATGGTCAGTTGCACATCACACATGAATATGCATCAAGTATGTATTGGTTCTATGAATATTCAGTAGAGGTTTATTATGTGTTTATATTTGCATGTACTTGAAGATTCAAGACAGACATTGTTGTGTTACCTTATTTGCATATTATGGGATATGCCACATGGTTCATTTGCACTATACATTAAATGTGCTCTGGGCAGTTGGCCCATGAGACTTCTTACAAGTAACACATGCCTGTGTTTCCTCCTTGCTGCTGTGTTAGGAGTGTCTGGGATTGTGTGTGTTATATTGAGAACCCAATTCTACAATAATGATGATGATGATGATGAGGGGACGGAGGAGTGAAAAGAAGTCACTGGGAAGTGAGCAGATAGAAGCGTGTGTGCATTTCAATTTATGAATATTGAAAGAGTGTGTGTGTGTCTTCATAGATTAATTTCAGCATCAAATCATATCCAAGAAGATGCCTTACTCCTTACCCAACACATGTGACGGCATTAATATTTATCTGTACCATCTGTGACAGATTCTTAGCAGGAGCTGCTACATAAAGCCAAGAACAAGGCCACATATTCATCATACCAAGACAACCTCTCACATCGCAGTTCTAAATATAAACCCTTTCTGAAGCGGTCAGAAAAGATTAAGTCCAGTATACAGCTATGAATAGCAAAAGTTAGGCTGCTTGTTTATCAACTAGCTCATATTCTTCTCCTCCTGTTCTACCTTTTCTCCTCTTTTTCATCAATCATATACTCCTCCTCCTCATCCTCACTCCAATCCTCCTCTTCTTTCTTCTCATCTCTCTCTCTCCCCTCCTCCTGCTCCTCCTCCTCATCTGCCTCCTCCCCATCCCCTCCCTCTTGCTACTCATCTGCCTTCTCCTTTTCCTCCTCCTTCTCCTTGTCCTCCTCCTTCTCCTTCTCCTCCCCTCCTCTTCCTCTTCCACCTTATTTAGAAATGTCTAATCACAGATGTGAAAAGGGTTACAAATGATAAATCATATCCATAAGAAATGTCAACAGACTTGCATGATTTAAAATGACCTTCAGACAATTCTGCATGCTTCTATTCCAGTCTTGTCAAAATATGTCTCAATTGTAATAAAAATGTTCAAATGAAATATCACTAATATTATACTGTGATGATAATATGCTGATGATTATTCATTTGAGATAAGAAATACATTAATCAAATCCATAGCATAGCATGTTGATACAATACTGATTGCAGTTGATGATATACTTTTGATCCAGATAATACATCGATTTATCAAAATCATACAAATCTAAGTTGTGTTACAATTTCATGACAGATTGCTTGTAATCACATTCTCCCTAAAACACATATTTTCAATGCTGACAAAATATACCAAACACACAATTAAAAAAATATTCATAGACACATACATGTACAAACATACAGATATTCACTCTCAAACACACATTCACACAGACATACACTCACATACATTTACTAATGCATAAATGCACCACACCCGCTAAAAAGAAATTGCATACACAAACAACAAATAAAACACATAAAACCATAATCATCTACAAATCAAAGCAAGATACACTGTACATGATCCCCTCAAGGAAGCACAGAAATGGATTATTCTC
>JBAMJV010010475.1:0-31262 GCA_037951105.1 Echinarachnius parma | reverse complement strand
TGAGCCCCCTTTAGGTCTTTTGCCCCCCCCCCCCCCCAATCCAAAACTGCTTCCGGCGCGCCTGATTGGAATTATGCCATTCCGATTCATTTGGGTCATGCTGTAAAATTGGCGTTACGTTATCTCATGATATAATCCGTAATTATGAAACCGAAGTACACCTTGCAACGTTGCAGCTTGGGCAATCTGTCAGGGATCACCCTTAATTAATACAAGTTGTAAATCAATACAAATTACAAAACATATCGAATGTCAGTGACTGTTACTACGATTTGAGACCAATTTGGGAGAAAACAATAATGGGAGCCTAGTATTATGATGTATGTCAGCTTAGAATTGTTCTAACAGATGGAGAATAAATCTAACCTTTAACTCCGTCAATGAAGACTGGAAGCAGTTGAAGTTGGATGGTTGCAGGTTATTCGGAGTGAAGCTCTGGGACGCTCTGGTCTGGTGTGCTTCAGATCGTCAGAATGATGAGCCGTCGAATTCGATAGACTTTTATTTAGATTTTCAGTCATCACAGAACCATGAGACATAATATTTTCCACAAATAACACAGTTTGTCAATATTCGCATTTACAAAAAAAAAATTGTATTGGGGATTAGTTCGTGATAGCGAAGTTGCTTGTTTTGCTTTCTGTGTACTGTTTCGGTAAACTTGTCCTTGGCTATTTTTCCAAGGTTACTTTGTTATTTGTTTGATTCCGTATTAATTGCATAATATGCAAGTTATCAGATAAGTCAATAATCAGTGTAGCACACTCCCGCAAAAGCAGGATTGCTCATAGTCCCGCTGCATGAAGCGGGATTATGCATAATTCATGATCCGTGTTGCGGTTCACTGTACACAGCCTCTCTGTACAAACTGAATGGAGATCCGCCTTCCGTTCATGACTTGACTATCTTTAAAATATCATGACAAAATCACACACGGTAGATTACTTTAAATTTTAGATATGTTAATCATAATAAATGGATGAATTCACCAACGTAAATTCAGAATAATCCACCGTGTGTTTTTTTTTTGTACTAACTGCCTGAATTTAATAATGAGGCTATCACAATTTCAAAATAGTTTACTTCAAGTCGCTTCAAAATATTTGAGAATGATATTTCAGTCGCATTAATTGCGAGTAATCGCCCAAATGCACGGTATGTCTGTATAACGATGCACATCCCTAACTGATGTGGCATGTACGTACATACTTTATTTCGTGATCGACGGCCGTGTAAATTGGTTTCCAATTATCCATACGGTCTGAAACAAAAATAGAGCTGATGGCGTGCTCCGTGACCATCGCACAGCACCGTGCGAAGAATCCCGGAAAGTCGAGACTCTGAGCGATCCCGCCTTTGCGGGAGTGTGCCACACTGATAATGATTTGTTTTAATGAATCCATTTAATAGTGCAACGCACTTTCATTTCATTATCGAACTGCAGTTTGAATAATATCACGGAACCTTGAAACTTTATATGTTTGGTAAATATTTGCATCGTGTTAGTGCTTATTGCGTGATAGCGAAAGATAGCACTTTCATACCCAAGGTTATTTTGATATTGCTATACAGGGTGGCCCCCAAAAAAGGGAACGGCATACTTCCCGAAATATTAGGACGGAATGCCAAGTTTCACCGGGTGGGGAAACTTTGACTCATTCACTGTGAAAAATAATACCAAGATCAGCCATTTTGGTTGAGTAGTTTTCGTTCTAGTTTTGTGATCCTATGTTAGGGTTCAAATTTGACCGATTTCAACGCAACTTTGGAATGTTATTTCGCATATTTCGCTTGTCATATAGAAGAACACAATACATAGATCTGCATTCCTTAAAGTTAAACCACAAATTGCAAAGAACGCTCACTAACAATGTGTATTATATGACAAGCAAAAGCTGCCAAATAATTAACAGGCCAAAGTTTTGTCCAAATTGGTCAAATTTGAAACCTGACATGGAATTACAAAATGCGACCTAATAGAACGAAAACTACAAAATTGTTGATTTTGGAATAATTTTTCTCAGTAAAAGATTACACATTTAATGAAACCAGTCGCTTGTCCTTTTTTAATGGGAAGTTTTCCGTTCCGTTTTATTCGGGCCACCCTGTATAATGATATCGAATATAATATGTTAACGGCTCCATTGACTGCGTCAAATTCAACCAACATCACCTGAGGCTTTCACACTTATTGTTATTCTTGTTGTTTATGGTATATAAAATAACGAAATCGGTTTGATTTTTCAAATGTGTCCCTAGTTATGGAGATATTTAAGATTTGATTGAAAAGCGTTCCTGAATGTTGTTCGATTGTTATAAAAAAAAGTATCCGAATTTAGGTACGTTGTTCTTTCAGTGTATCCAAATTTGGAGACTTCGCACGAACGATCGGAGATACAAACCGACATTATTTTTCCCCTTTTCGCATTGTTACATTGTTTGTTTTTCTTTGAAAATATCAATTTCATTCTGAAGAATCCTACAATGATATTGGTACATGATTTGAAGTATCACTGCTGTGGGAAAATTATGTCTCATCCAGTGGCGTAATTTGAGAAAAAACTTTTTGGGAGCATACAAAATTCCGCATCACCACCAGGTATAGCGTATTGGCAGGGTTGCCAACTTTGAGCATGGGTTGAGTGTGAGACTTTGCGAGGGGGCGAAGTGACTGAGCGGGGGGAGGGGGGGGGGGGGTGTGGGAGGGGCCTCATGGGGGTGTCACCCTCCTACGTTAGGGAGCTTTTGCATTTGTTGACTTTAAATTGTGCAATCCGGTGCATACCTAGGAAGGAAATTCGGACTTGACGCCATGTACTATAATGTGTGTAAGCATGATAAGTTCGTCATGATTCTACCAATTGGGGAAAAGTTGTATATTTTGTTCATAAAGAAAAAAAGTTGTACAATCTGCACCCAGAAATACCCTCTTTTTTATCACTGGTATCGAATTAGAAATAAGCCATGTTTGAATTTTATTTGGGGGTAACAGCCCCCCCCCCCCCCCCCCCCCCTCCACCCACCAGTATGCCAGTGGTTTCATCCGTAATCATTATGCTATCGGAGAGTGTGAAGTACAACCGGATTTAAGGGCGCATTAATGCTATGAATTAACATCATAGCTTCTTGTTTCAAGTTTCTGGTGAGATATGTTGTATTATTCTTAATTCCATCATCATTACATTTAAGAGCGTCTTTGGAAAGCTTGTTAGTATTGTATCCTTCATAATGATATCTCACTTGTAATACTTATGCTGCCTTTGTGTGTACAGTAAAGGAAAACTGTCGAAAGTGATGTGTTCGAAATGCATTATATTTGACAAAACACATCTTCCTCATCTAACGACACATGTATTGGAACAATTTCCCATAATAACACGTTCTATACCCTTGGGTCACTGACAGTATGTAATGATAGTATTGCAATTAAATTGTCATAATATTACTACAATTACTTTACATATATTAATAGGTATATGATGTATTTAAAAAGGTATTACCATAGTATTTTGTTGATATAAAGATTATATATGTAATCATAATATCTTCACTGTAAATTTTGTTCCTTTTGAATGCCTAAATAAGGTTACTGATTTAATTTCGAGATTACACCAGTATGGTTTTATTATCCATATATAATATTTCTTTATTTCCTGAAGTAAATAAAGTCATCCCAATGCCACACTGGTTTTAATTTTTAGTCAAATGTCTTTGTATATTGACCTCGTTAGTCGTAATTCGCGTGCGAGACATCACTTGGCTCTCGCCAAGGTTTATACAGTGTATTGACTTTGTCTGTGTAATTATTTGCATTACCTTCAAAATATGTACATAACATAGTTATAGTCTGCAATTTCATCATGTGATCACATGTACATCTAACTTTCAGTAGGGGCTGGGTGCATTATGATGGGGTGTGTTAATCACATGGTCAGATGCTTATATATGGGCAAATATCATAATTAAATGAGTAATGAAATAAAGGGATCTAGTTACATTGCCAAAATCCTAAAAACTTACTTAGAACTCTCGCGGTTCTAAAATATACCATTGTATTCGCATTATATACCAATATAAACATCGAAAAGCTTTTGGTTTTTACAAATTTCCCTTCCGTTATAAGGATATGTATGATTGAATTGTTCAAATATATAACTATCGACTGGATAGTTAAAACTGTGTACAAAGTCAGTGCAATGAGTTAGTGAATATTACTTTGCATTTTCGCTCATTACGCGGCCATATAACTACCTGTTAAAGGTCCCCTGAAATCCAAATGCAAGTTGCATTCAACTATGTGTATTAGTGTATACATCAACTAAATGTTTACTATTTGACCTACATATGTTTCGTATATTTCAAAGCATTGTAGCAATTATTTTCTTCAGTTTGCCAAGGCCCATCTCTAAAAAAAAACTCTCTAGAGTAAAAACCCCTTGTGACATCATCTCTCAATCACTGGTCAACTAACCAGAGATGAACAACAGAAATACTTACACAAAAAAAATGCTCACAATAACATGCACTGCATGTTTCCATACAAAAGCGTATCAATGCCTTTATTGTCCTTATCACGGTTGAGCTTATCTGACATAGCAACTGCTATTAAAATTGAAAGTGGGTCAGTTAGAATACTATTCAACCATGTAATGCCATTGTGAGCAAGCCCTCACCTTGGGAGAAGTTGCATTCCGTCCTGTATTGTTTATCCCTTCAGTAATTGCTTTGCATGTTATTGTGAGCATTTTCTTTTGTAAGTATGTCTTTTGTTCATCTCCGGTATCGGGAGATGATGTCACAAAGGGTTTTTACTCTGGAGAGTTATTTTTTTTAGAGATGGGCCTTGGCAAACTGAAGAAACTAATTGCTAAAATGTTTTAAAATATACAAAACATAATGTAGGTCAAATAGTTAACAAATAGTTGATGTATAAACTAATACACAATAGCTGAAGGCAACTACGGAAACAAAAGACATCTCGACACAAAACACATCTACAAGACCTAAAGAGTCACCACCATCGAAGTCAACATAAACCGAATATCAAACAAAAGTGCAGTATAGGGGAGCATCTTAGACAATTGTGTCAACTTCTCTTATCGGACAATCATCTACAAAAACTTTAAAATCAATATCAAAAGCACAGACAACTGCAGTTCAATCACATCCGACCTCTCCGTCTTAAACGTCTGAAACCACTTACAAGACAACGTCTCTGGTGTCAGCTCCTTACTCGGAACCGACGATAAAATCGTCTACGGAAGAAACCGAAACATCTAAAGCTGAGTACACACACAAAAGTACACCAACGGAAAGCACTGGTAAAAATGAACCCCCTTTACTTAAACTGGTAGCTTATGTTGCTGCAGTACTTATACAAATTATGGTAGCAATGTCCGTACTTCTGTCCTTTTTTTTATATTGGAAACGCCTCGGAGAGGCAAAGGAACTCTCAACGCAAGGAGAGAGAAATTACACATCCCTCGCTCAGTACCACCATACCTAACCTGACCGTCCAGCCAGGCGCAGCAAGCCATACGCACGTTATCAAGGTAGTCGACGCGAACAGAGACATTTGGATGCGGATAACCATGATTAAGCGATGCAGTGTCCGGTGTCGTACCAATGAAATATCTCGAAGGTCCTTCCACATCTGGTGATGTTGTTCTCTTAGTTCCTGACGACGAAGTAACGTACACTGTGGACCACGACTATGAGTACGTTGATTTGCCGATGAGAAATCCTGGAAAGACCACAAGAAGGGAAGAAATGCATCTGTATGACATCCCAGATACTTACATAGAATGAGAGATTGTTTTGGGTCTTTGTGTGCCTGCGCTGGATTTAAATCCATTTGAAACTACACTTAAGAAGGATTTCTATATGAGATTGATTCTCCTCCATGCAGGTGCCCGAATAATTGTGAAATTCTGATTTCACAATTATCTTGCATTTCCAAACGGCCCTCGTATCGTGCAAATAGAACCCTTTAATTTGATATTTCGACAATATTTATTCACCTTCTTTATGCAGCGTTTCAAACCTCGACCAATCAAGTATCTAACTCGTTATGGACGTTGTCCATGGAATCTAGGCACTTATGACATTGGGTACGCCCCCAGAGAATAACATAAATGCATACAATAGTGACAATATATATTTTAAATACATGTATAGTTGTGATGTTGTATTCATGTCAATTTTTTAGTATCACCTTCATGATAATCAGTTTAATCAAATTTGAAAATACTTGTGTATGTGTAGACACAACTGTTAATATAATACAGATAATTCGTACCGGTATACGGTACAATGTATTATTAATTTGAAAAATGTAAACTGTATCTACATTCTTGAAAGATTTGAATACTGTATATAAACAGCTAATGACTACGGAAGCACGATTACTGTTCAATATACATGTAAACCTTTTGCAACGTCGTATATATTGACATTACCTTGATAAATATTACTGTAAAGTGCCTGTGCTTGAAAATCTATCATTCTTGATGGTGAGTGTATTATGTGAGTGTCACCTGGGAGTTCTGATTAGCCTTATAGTTCAAAGTGTATGAATCTTACTGTACCTTGCACTCGTTTTAGGTATGTTCCTCGATCTTTGAGAGAGTTTTAGATAATTGTCTAGTAGTCGTCTTTCAAAATAAAATAAAATAGTAATTATAATAATAATGGTGGCTACTTATAGTTATATAGCGCACGTTCCGTCTTTCGACGCTCGCGGTGCATCGCTATTATTACCCCGGTCATCGGATACGTACTGCACTCAGGCCGACACACAGAAGTGCACATTTTCCACTCCCTTGGGAGCCTTCCAGCCAGGAAACCTAGTAGGTGCACACAGTGCTAAGTAAGTTCATTCCATCCTTCCGGGTACCCATTTATACATCTGGGTCGAGAGCAGCAAATGTGGATAAATTTTCTTGCTGAAGGAAAATCGCGATGGGACTACCTTGGGTTCGAATTCGGGACCTCACGATTGGAAGGCAATGTGTTGGTAATATAAAGAATAAGCGTCATTATGTTGTGGCACGATTAACATCAATGTAAATCTTGATATAACTTAGTGTCATCTTTAAACTAGATTATATTATGTGTTAGTTTTGTACATTTGTTATCAGGTTTCGTGTTTAATATTTAGCCTATAATATATAGTAAACAAACAATTCATCAACATTTTGATTTAGCGTTCAAATATATCAGAACGTACTGTACCTGGTACAGTTTTAATCGTCTAACGTTTTATTGGTATGTAACTATCAACATTATGATACATATGCAATGCATACGTGTATATTTTGTATATAAACACAACAACAAAAGTAACTCCCCCCTAAGCAAAATGGCGTAACTTTTTAAAGAATTGAGTTTGAACAACGTAACTTGGCAGGAATGTTTCTAAAATGATCCGCTAACGTCTCTGTGAAAATGAATTTGATCTGCCATGCCATGCATGAGTGAGCATACATTAAAGGAAAAATGTCACTTTTCAAAAGTCACAAGCGTCAAAAAGTGACAATTCTGCCTTTGATGTGTGGTCACTCATCCATGACTCGACGGACCAATTTCATTTTCACACATAAGTTAGTCAATAAGGAACAATCCTGCCAAGTTATTTTGCTCAAAACCTTTTCGTTAAAAAGTTATGTTATATGATTAAGGGGGACTTATTTTTGTGTTGAATTTAATTGATCAGTATTGTTGGAATAAACTCAACAAAAAAGTAAGTCTCCTCCTGACAAGCATTAAAGGTGCACCTGTAAAGTGTCAGATATTGCCCAAAATTACATTTGAGACTTCAATCCTATACCAAATCATTGTAAGATATGTCCGAATGATGTGTGAAAGTTTCATATGAAAAAGAACACTGCTTTCCTGGTTAAAAAAGCGAAAAATTGCGTCAGCTTCTTACAACGAATTTCTCTATAACGTTTTTGACCGTTCATTAACACTCTTGAGCAGAATGATTATCAATGATAGATATCGTCATACTAAAGGGGCATTACAAAAATTATAACCCTATTTTATTCTGACTTCTCTTACCATAAGCCAAACAATACGGTAGAAGAGAAATGTGGAAGTAATTTTCGTGGAGTTGGACACTTTACTGGTTTCACTTTAAGCATTATGAAAAAATTTATCATAATCAATTTCTTAGAATGCCAAATTTGTCTGTTTTTGTATTGAATTGAGACTACCAGTGACCATTGTAATTCATCATGAATTCAATGAAGTATCAATAAACCTAATAGGTATGAGTTTGGCCCAGATCCTGGAATGGCACAAGTGCGGTGGTCATTGTATATAAGACTTATTACACTCGCGCATACACACTTCAAGCAATCAAGCAATGCCTGAAATTGTTTAACGCAACATTTTGATCATTGAATAAAACTATACCCAGCAAAATCCCACACTTTTCAACTGTCATCTGTCTTGATTTCGTTCTTATCAACAAAAAGTGTATTTTAGACCAAGTGTTTAACATGCAATCACGATTAGCTTTAGTTTCTTTAACATGCACTTCATTAGAAGACATTTAATATTTTAACCTCATGTCATTTAAAAAAATAAAACCACAGTTTTTTAAATGTATACAATAAATGGAAAACACTTCTAAAATAAGTACAATATCATATACAATCAGTAATAACCTCCATTATCTCAATCAAAACAAGTCTCACATATTCCCAACCAAAGTACTTCCACAATGGTCACATTATAATAGTCTGTCCTCAGTGTACAATATTCAGACACACGAAAGTAATTGAACGGTTTGATATACATCCACTCTGGGCCCCCACTTTCCTTAGAGGTACTCTCTGATTTATTTCCGATCGAAAGAAAACAAACTTCAAATTAATATGACACTTAAATGTCACGCGATTCTTGAACGAAAGAAAAAGTATGAAATAAAATCCACACGCTGCCATGTTTCAAAATCAGCTTGTGAGTCCATGTTAGTTAAAATGTTGAAATACATTACAAAAAATATAGTGGCGGTGTCGTAGCTACGAAGGCACTTGCCCAAAAATGTTGACAATAATAACAAATAATAGACGGAAATCCTTGAAATAATAAAATAATGTGTAATATTATGAGAGTGTTCGACTAGCATAATGATAAATATGTATAAACTTTCCGTTTCGACTGTGCAGAGGATGTTGTATCTGCAAGACTCGTCAGGATTGCAGGAGACATATAAATTAGATGAAGAAAATGAAGGCCTGTCATCTTAAGATGATCATTATATGTTATTTATTGAAATAGTGAAGAACATAAATAAATGTGAGTTTCAGAATCGATCGATCGATAAGAGCATTTGAGCTACTGTTCTATACAAGCTTATATATCATCGATATATAACATGGTATATGCAGACGTGTTTTCAGTTGGTGTATGTTGATCTGTTTGCGACATACCCTCTAGGAAAGAAGATTGCTCCAGAAAGGGAACACACTCTTCATTTATCGTCTAGGCAAACGTGTTCGGCGTATGACAGAGCACTATCCTTGGTTCATTTTGCTTTTACAAAACTGATATAAATCCTGTTTGATAGCAGCACTTATTTTGATATCGACTTCACTATGGGCAGACAACACAGCAGAGAGTTTGGACACAATTGTGACTACGTCCACTATATATTGGCATTGGGGTTCCTCATGTTTATGATAATACCTCGATGTAAAGCTGAATCTACTGAACGTGTTTTCCTGAATGCTGGAGATACCACAACAAAAACTTTAAATTGTACCACACCGGTAAAGCCAAATATGGTGATGTACTGGAGAAGAAGATCCAGAGACTACCTTGCACACACACAAAGTGATAAAATTACCATTCATCTCCGCCATGCCAACGATACACGATTACATTTCACCTTTGAAACGTCATTGCGGGATGATAACTATACATATACTTTCGGAATTACACTTTCTAATTTGTCCGCACAAGACTCGGGAAAATATGAGTGTCATTATTACGATGATAATTACAAACCTATTAGTATAGCTTCATATGAAGTGATTGTAATAAATTGTACGTGTGCATCAGATAAACCAAACATTTCATGTAGGATGACGAATTTCCCTACAAACATACAAAGAGATCTTCTACCTGTTGGTGTTGATATTCAAGATCTGAAATACAATGCAACAATCATGGGCAATACTCTGACAGTCCTTGTTCCGTCCGAAACATATTTCCCTTACATGATGGAACCCGTTGTTCGAATTTCCTCCAGTCCTTCGATGCCTGAGCTGAGCAATATCACATGTAGGCTGCCTACGATTAACGTGACTAAAGTGGGAGTTACCACTGACTGGATGGACACGTCGCATACTGAACTATCAACACAGACCCGGAGTTTCCCTACGTCGACAGACATGACAGAGTTGCTTTCTTTCACGACCGTTTTTGATTCATCAAACACGTCTGCACAGCCTGCAAGTAGATCCTTTGCCACTCAGCCGTTCATAGACGACGATCGTTCAAAAGTTGACACACACATTACCACTATCCCAACCACCATCTTCAGCAACACCACCAAACCCACGTTTAAAAAATCGACCAAAAATCGAGCAGCTACAACAAATTCAGCGGCGATTTCAAAGACAGCAACGAATATAATAATGACGACGGAATATACACAATCACCACCAAAAACTGCAACAACAATAACCGTAGTACCAACAACCAGTGAAACACTCACAGAGTCATCACCTTCGAAGTCAAAAGTAACTGAAGCGCATACAACAAAAACGCAAAACGAGGGATCATCATCGAGAGTTGGGTCAGCTCCTCATATTGGACAACCATCTACCAAAACTAAAACGTCAACATTAACAGCACAGACAGCTGCTGGTGAATCATATCCGACCTCTCCGTCTAAAACGTCTGAAACCACAGACGAGACATCGTCACTGTTGTCCACTCGTTACTCGGAACCAACGATGAAATCGTCTTCAGAAATATCCCAAACACCTGAAGCTGGACACACTAAGGAAAGTTCGACAACGGAAAGCACAGATGAAAATAAATCCGATTCACCGAGCTCACTGCTACTTGCTGTAGCTGCGGTACTTATCACAATCCTGATAGCATGTGGCATCGGATTGTTCTACGTTGTGTATCGGAACCGACGCGGAAAGGCGAAGTATACTCTTTCTAACCGCGGGAAGAGAGGAACAGGACTTCCCTCGCTGAATACCACCATACCAGACTTTACCTTTCAGCCGAGAGCAGTGAGCCATGCTCTCGTACTTGAGAAAGATAGAGCTGTTACTAGGAAATCTCAAGATGGAGGTAGCAGTCTCCAAACGAATTCGATTGTAAACCCTGGACACATTTACGATGAAACGATCTTCACACGAGACGACCGCAATGGACATGGTGGAGATTATCATCCTCCGGAAGATATCTCACAGCAAGATTATCCTTTGGAGGGTTTCGTTGACAGCATTCTTTATGAATCAAGCGGTGCAATGTCTGGTGCTATGGCAAGGAATGATCTCGCTGACCCGTCAACATCAACAAATCCCACTAACTTCGTTCCTGAAGACACAAGCAATGCCTCGCGTTTGGAACCGCTTCCTCCATTTCTTGATTCCAGTAGTGTAGGCCTTGAAGACAAGGGGACATGCCTTGTGGACCACCAGTATGAATACATGGATCTGCCGGTGAGAATTCCTAGACAGGACATTAGCAGGGAAGAAGCTCATCTGTACGAAGTACCAGATGTTTTCAGATAATGATAGAAAGCTTTATTAACCCAATCAGGATAATGTTCAATATTTCTCTGTAGTAGGCAGCTTACAAGCGTTTGTCTTGTCTTTTTGTTTTCAAGTAAAACATATTTGAGTACTGGTTCAGGTTTTTAATGTTCAGTGCAGTGTATGACAGCTCTTCAGGGGACTCATTTAGAAGTCATTATACATGCAAATAAGTGTATTTTATTGTGGATTCACAACCAAGCGAAAACCCTAAAACAATGTATTGATTATTATGATAAAGACAGACCGGCGGTCAAATATGCTTTTGTATGCATGGTATATGCTGGATCATTTAGTATGGTCAAAATATTGTATAGCTAAAGTCGGCATTATTTATAGTGTATCTGTGATATTTTTTTCCTCATTTCTTAGAACATTACATCTTGTAGAAAGTCAATGTAGCCGCGAGCTTTCGAATCTTACAGATCATTATTCTACAGACAGAGATAAATGCCAACTACTATACTATCAAACATAAAATGCAAACAGCAAAATACTAGTGTGAACAAGAACAAAATGATGGGGGAATTCAATAGAGGACAGGTGAATGCATGCCAGGATAAAGTAGACATGAACAAAAGAATTACGATAATTTGAGGCTGGTGGGGATGAAGGAATGTGTCAAATATGTTGCTGGAAAGCTAGGGGTAGATAATGAAAGGGCAGGATGTGGAACAAAAGAGGTGTGCATGGTTGTAGGGGAACAATAGAATGGATTAAATTAGGAGGGGATTAGTGCTAGGGTGCAAAGTTAGGAGGATTGGGGGAGGGGTGATATTTGCTAAGAGATAAACGTTCAATGATATGTGGAAAAGGAATAGTACATCTGGAGGCATCGTAATTATCACTGTAGTCCTACCGCAGGATCCCCGCTTGGAAGGGTTTTGCGCGCAGTTGTAACTTCGCACTCGCACTCGAAATTCGATCCAAGCGGGAAACCGCGGCGAAGACGCATCGTTCCCTTGCGCATTTCAGAAGAGCGCGTCGCGCACATCGTTCACGCGCGGGCCACTGCGGGATCCCGCTGCCTCCCGTTATATATAATTATGACGCCTTAGAATGGCGATATATAGAGTATATTGGAAAATCACTAGTGGGAATGATATGGTGTGCGAAACCAAAACTAACGGATTACAAAAGGTGGAGGGAAAATAAACAAAACTGGATAAGAATGATTATGTCATGGAAAAAATACAAAATAAACATTTTTGATACAGTAAGGTAACATAACAGCATGGCATGATACATGAACTGAGATGATACATGCGGAATCTGTGGAGAGAAAAAGAGAAAACAAGCTAATAAGAGAATGTGCAAAGACCCACTTTCTAGTGTGTTGTGGAGAAAAGGTAAAGGGAGTGAGTAATAATATGTTATTTTGCGTATTACATTACATCTTTATATACACATTACATCTTTAAATGAACAATACATTTTCGTATTACTCCAAGCATAGTTCATGTATTATACACGCCTAATAGGCCCACTAGGTGTAAAATAGACACAACAAATTCACTTATAAATAGAAACGTACGATCCATGTGTAGGGCCATTCTTTGAAAAGTGAAACTTTTTCGGAAAAATTGAAGTTTTATTTTTCTGTAGTTTTGTTCCATTTTTGGAATGATCCATGTGTAAAGTTTCATGAAATACATGATTTGAAGTTTTAAATGAAACTTTTTTACTCATTTGCATAAATTTACATATTTCAATATTTTTCTAATAATCATAATTCAGAAAATAATCAAGATATCACAAGGATAATTAGCAAGCTCATTCTTCTCACTTTCCTGTACAGGTTGATACCAACTTTGTAAAAATTCAACCTTTCATTCTTTTCTAAACCCGATATTATAAAATTCCCATTTTCCCATTCATATTGTACATGTCACACACGTGACCACCCCAAAATGTCACACACGTGACCAGACGTTGCCACATAATTAAGTACTATAAAAAACAACGGTTTGATATAATTCTCATTCATTGCTATTGTTGTACTTACAAATGTATAGTACTTCTCTGGTAATAAGATGAACATTATAGCTATTCATATTTTAAAGAATTTTCCAAATGAAATTTAGTTATGAAAAAAGCGCTCCGTGCGAAGTCACACACGTGACCCATGCCATTTGACCTCTGACATTGAGTTGCATAATCCTTATAAAATCTTTTGTGTTAAGTTTGAAAGACTACAACATATTCAAGTCACATATGAAGTAAAAATCATTATAGTCTCATACTTACTGAAATATAAGCATCCCATTTCAAAATTTGTCATGTTTTGGGTCACACACGTGACCAAGAATGGCCCTGTAATGAAATCTTTAGGCTCTCGACCCATATAGCTGAATGGCATACATATGTCGAGCCTTCCAATAAAACATTGTCTCGACAATATAGTGTATTTAGATTGACAGAGGACGACTTTTATCCGTTTCCCCATTGAATATCGCAAAAAAACATAATCGCAACTTTGTTTTAATAGTGGTGATAATGCTAGAATAATCTCTGCCTTTTGTCATTTTTAATACAAAAAATAATCATATATAAATTATTTTGACGTTTCTCAATGATCGTCGCGGGGTTAACTGTAATGTTTTTTTGTTTGTTTTTTACTGTTATTATAGTGTTCCTTGCATGCGTTTGGCAATTGATTTTATCCTAGGTTTGGGACATTATTATTATTATGTGTTTCAAAATGAACGATATTGAATGATAAATGTGTTTTTCCGTTTCGAATGTGGACGGTAGTATCTTCAATAATCTTTAGGATTTAAGGAGGCAGATGAGGCAGAGAAAGAAGGCCTGTTATTTATGAGAGGATTATTATTATGCTTTGTTATTACGAAATAAATGATGGGTGTAAGTTTAAGAGAATATGTACTTAGTTACATTAACCAACTTGGCAAATGAAGTCGTACATGCATTTGGTGCATGCTGATAGATTCATGATACATTTATAATGTACCTTCGATGAAAAACGAAAACAAACTTTGAATTGTCCTTCGGCGGCAAATCAAAACATTGATATGTACTGGAGCAGAACTGTGTATCATCAGCCATGCAAAGACTTATTAGCAGTAGCTACAGTGACATTTAATGACATTTGTCGCTTCGGTCTAAATTATTGCCAACGGTTTATATAATTTGTATTTGTTGCTGTTTCTATCGTGTTTTTTAAAAATTGTATTTCGCTTCATTTCGTATCATATTTGTCACCCAATTTCATTGTATCGTGTATTTTGTTCGTATTTACTATGTTCGTCGAGTCTGTTTCTTTTCAAACTCTCTTTTCTTTCTTAAAGAAGTGGTCACATTGGACACGACTCCCCACGACTAGACCCACGAATGCAGTAAGCATTGGTACAAATCTATGGCAAGCCATTTTAACATTTATTCCTATTTCAGGTATCAAGAATTCAATTCTTGATATCACGAAATAATTTTCTGTATTGGTAATACTTGATATCAAGAAATTAACTGATATCAATAATTCAATTATTGATATCAAGAAATAGGAATAAATGTTAAAACGACTTGCCATAGATTTGTACCAATGCGTACTGCATTAGTTTAGTTTAGTTTAGTTTAGTTAATTTCATTTCCAAACAAAATTTAAATACATAGCATTGTACAAAAAATACAAGGTTTACATGTGTGAAATAAATTGAAATAGCTGTACAATGAAAACTATAATCATATATGGTAAATAATATATTTGGAAATGGAGGGATCCACTAAAAAGCAATGCTTGTAGATTGTGGACCCCTCGGGTAAAGCATTCGTGGGTCTAGTCGTGGGGAGTCGTGTCCAATGTGACCACTCCTTTAACAGTTTGTGATTTCCCTCACACATTTTCCGACTTTTTTCATTATGTATACTTTCTCCTCTCCTCTCATTTTGTATCGCGTCATGTAATCTATTTTTCACATTCTTTTCTTTTACACAATTCGCGTTTCATATTCATTTTCTCGTCTCCCACTCCACCTCCCTTCGTTGCGTATACTACCAACCATCGTTTAATCTTTCCTTCATTCCTTCGCTTTTCATTCACATTATTTTGTATATCTCATCACCCTCGTGTGTCCCTCTCACCATTTTTATCTCGAGTTTCATTTATTTGTGCGTTCATTTACTCCTTACATTTATGTACATGTTGTTTCATATTCTCCTTTGTCTACCCATCAATATCACTATCTTCATCCTGTCCAGCTTAAGATGTTTCGAACTGATTCTTTTTTTCATTTCCTTTACGCATATTCATTCCCAAGCACCTTGCGTTTCGTTTATTCATTCATTCAATTACCACCCACCCACAACAACTCATTATTCCCCACACCCCTTTCCTATATATGTTATCATTTTGTATGCATGTGTTCGTACTAATTCCAACTTATTCGTTTCATTCACCTATAGTCGTTCTACCTGTTTACGTTTTGTTTATTCATTCTTTCGATTGCCACCTACCCTAACGACTCATTCTCCTTCACCCTCCTATATTTGATTCTTCATGTTCGTATTCTATTTCGATCTCGAACCCTTATTCGTTTTATTCACACCCGTTTTCCTCGTCCACCGTTCATCTCTTTCTCAACATTTCATCCGTCCATATTTGTTCCCTGAATTGTCCTACCAACAACCTTTGGCAATTCATCCATGCCCTCCTAAGCTACCGCGCCCGATGGAAAATCTCCTTATAAACTCGTTGCTACCGGAAAAAAACAACAGCCCCCACACTTACAGATATCCTATTACGTAACGCTTATTACCTGAAAAAACAATACCCTCAATAATCAGCATTTTCCCGCAATAAAACGTGACCTTACGTGGCCTGATGCTACGTCACTTCCGCCCTATCGAGACTGGGCTAATTACTGTTATCGCATTAAAGGTGCACCTGTGAAGTGTCAGATATTGCACAAAATGACATTTGAGACTTCAATCCTGTACCAAAATCATAATAAGATATGTCGAAATGATGTGTAAAAGTTTCATTGAAAAAGAACACAGCTTTCCTGGTTAAAAAAGCGAAAATATGCGTCAGCTTTTACAACGAATTACTGTATGACGCTAATGAGGTTTATGACCGTTCATTAACGCTCTTGAGCTGAATGATAGATATCGTCATACTAAAGGGGCATTTAAAAAAAATAACCCTATTTCATTCTTCTCTTGCCATAAGCTAAACAACACGGTAGAAGAGAAACGAGGAAGCTCCAAGTTAGACACTTAACAGGCATCCCTTTAATATAGCAAAACTATGCTAACAAGAGGTTGCATACTTAAAGCAATAATAACGCTTTCGATTGGTTATCCAATTAAAGATAGTTATTGCATAATCATAGTGATAACATTTAATTGTGAGCAGCGAAGGACAGGTAATAAAATATGCTATGTAGTAAATTCAATGATGGATCATTTTGCAAAGTTCAATGTACACTTAGGTCCTAATTATGGTAACAAATAATGTGCATGTGATGTCTGATATTCATTTCTTAGAACTTTTCATCTAGTTTTATAAAATAGGGGACATTTGTATTATTTCAAGAATGCTAATTATATTGTATATGTACATTAGGCTTACTTTTGTTTAAAACATGGCAGATAAAATCAACTTCTGTATATTATAGCGCACGAACCATGTTAAACAAAACATTTGTAGAAACAATTGATCCCAGTATAAATGTATAAGATCTGGTCAAAAAAATCGACATTAGCAAAGGATAGTCCAAGATATTTATTTCAACTTGGGTTGAAGAATTTGACACAGTTCGATTTGTTTTCCTGCACATTGTCAACAAAACTATTTTTGATGATACTATGCGTCCCCAAAAACCACAATGCACATCAATAGCTGGTTAAATAATCTACAGCATTGTACATTATATATGTAAAGGCCTTTATGTGAATGATCTTCTCAATGTCTATAAGCCGCTTGGAAGAAACGCACCCCAGGGAGTGGAGATGGTGCGCACAATGTGTGCTGGTTTGTATTGTATCCTATGAGCGGAATAATAATAGTGTACAGCGCTATGGAACATAATTTATGTATCTTGCCCTATATATATAACTATATTATATTATTATTATTATTATTATTACTACTTTAACATCGAAATTTGTTGAAAATAGTATATCATAGCTGCATCTCCAGGCTCTCGACTTGTAGCTGACTGTCATCTCCGTGGCCAGCCTCACTAGTAAAACTTTGACGCGACAAATTATTCGCTGCAGTACCACATCACCTAAATTGATACGCATTACCAATTATTTACAGAGGACGACTTATGTTCGCTCCCCTTTAAACGGATTTGACTATCGCAAAAGAAACAAAGTCTAAAGGTGTTAATATAGTGTATTCACTGGCTGATATGTATTTTTTAAAGTATAATAATTATGTTATAATATTGGTAAAGTTAAATGCATTTCGCTTGTATATAGTAAACCTAACTGAAAAGAAAACAAAAATGTTACAAGGATCTAAACCCCTCAAAAAAAGTTCGGAAACTCAAGTTTGATCGATCATATCTCTCATATTTTTTAATTAGCATATTCTAAATTGGTGTCACAATAAAGCCTCATTATATACCTTTCAAACGGTGCATTATGTGTAGTGATTATGCAATTGGGGCGATTGCAGTAGCCCAGAGAATAGGGGGAGGCAGGAAGGGAAATGTCGCAAAATGGCTCAATGCATTTACTTTACGAGTGCATGACTGTGCTGACCAGTTTTCTAAAGGTTAATGTTCTATTGAATACTGCCACCCTTTCCATTCATCAAAATTGTTGAATTTGATACCATTTTAATGGAAATGATCTCTTCATTACGATGGCATATCAATCTTAAGGATTATACAAATGGGGTGTGTGCAGCGAACCGGAATATGTAGTTGGGTCGAGTGTGAAATCAAACAAAAAGATATGGAGTTGACACAAAATCAGAGCGTTGCATTTTTTCGAGCTTTTGGGAGGATTTTTTAGCATTTCAAATAAAATATTCATGATTCAAATTGATATCAAAGGAAAGCCCAACAACTCTTCTGTATGAAAATGTAAAATTTATAATGATTTTAGTAAAGGGCGGCTGCAGGCAGATGAATGTGGGGGAGCCTCAAAAGTGACCCATTTCAAAACGCTCTGATTTCAAGGCACAACTGAGTCACTATTCATGCGTTTTCAATTGAATTCTTCTCATTCATGCCCAACTCATTCAAGTCGCATTACATCCTCCACACAATGGTAAAAGACACCGCAAACAAAAACTTTATTAACCTTTAGAAAAATGGTCAGCACAGTCATGCACTCGTAAATTAAATGCATTGAGCCATTTTGCGACATTTTACTTCCTTCCTCCCCCTATTCTCTGGGCTACTGCAATCGCCCAATTGCATAATCACTACACATAATGCACCGTTTGAAAGGTATATAATGAGGCTTTACTGTGACACCAATTTCGAATATGCTTATTCGAAACTTTTTTTGAGGGGTTTAGTAGCATTATAAAAATCCACAGAATGTACATAAAACTAACGGTACTCACAAAGCTCATTGTATTTGTATTGACAATAGAAGCATGGAACAAATGTTGGTTTAAAAAAATGTATCTTATATGTTGAATAGAAAATGTCTGGATTTGAAAATCTCTAGTAGATAATTTCAACTGGGAACAATGTCAGTGCAATGAGTTATGAGTTATGAATGTACTTAAGCATTTTCACTCATCTCATTTACCATGGAATTTCCCCACATCACTCAGTGGACATAGCATATCATACAACATTTCATCAACCCTTCGTCAGTGTTGGCGTATGTCAACAAAATTACTAGATGCCTTTACATTTTCCTGTACCTTGCACTTGTTTGGTAATTGATTCAGTCTTATATAGGATTTTGTTTGGTTGTAATTGGTTGGTTATTTGGCTTTTGCAGAAGCATTCAATCAATAATGATTATTTACGTCTGGGACACCTTCCGATTGAAGGGGCCAAGATTCGAAACCCCATCCGAATAGTGCGAAGAGCGGAGCTTTGACCACTAAACCAGAACACCTTTTCACAATTTTACGTTATTATCCATAAGTTGTCTTTCAAAACTAAAACAACGAATAATATGTGCCCATACATGCACGGTTTGAAAGCAAAATTTACCAGTTGAAGATTCAACAATCAATTGACAAATGTCAAATGTCAAATGTCAAATATGTTGGCCAACCACTAATAAACGTACCGTAATTAATGCCCATCTACATGGAGGATACCATATGTGCGTAAATATTATATGTTTGTGCTTTTATCTAGTATTATTTTGACATAATAGCTATTATGAGATACTGTATAACATACATAAGTGCATAACATATTTGTA
Source organism: Echinarachnius parma (assembly GCA_037951105.1). Lineage (NCBI taxonomy): Eukaryota > Metazoa > Echinodermata > Echinoidea > Clypeasteroida > Echinarachniidae > Echinarachnius > Echinarachnius parma. The sequence continues at coordinate 11,106 of JBAMJV010010475.1, read as the reverse complement.
CGTATTGGCCCATCAAACACTAAATATCATTGTATAACAAATACTTGATTTCATGTGTGTTGTCTTGAATGTAATTGATTTAATATGCTTCTAAGGAAATATTATATTATAAACATTGTGATGAGTGTGAAATGTTTATGTTTCTCATATGACATGAACTAAGTATTCCAAAATCATGATCATAAACAATTGCTTAGAATATCACAACTGTCCTACTTCATTGAATAGAAACTTATACCAGTGACTAATGTAATGTATTGTGAATTTAATGAAGCATTAACATATCATGCACTGGGCCCAGATCTTGGCTTGGCACAGGTGGGGCATTCTCAACAGATGCTCGTGGCAATTGATACAGTATTTAATAGTCAGATTACATGTGCACACGTCCATTCAGATTTCAGTATAACATAGTTTCTAGCTGAAATAAGTATAACACGCAATACAAATCAAGCAATGTCTGAAACATGTTTTTAGAAAACATAATAAAATAATAAAACTACACCCAACAAAATCGCTTCATATGCATCCGTCATAATTTGTTTTTATTTCGACACGGTTCATGTCATACATGTTGATTTTGTACAAAATAGATTTCCAAGATGAATTGCAAAATTATCTTGGAAATCACATACAGTCAGTAATAATAACTCGAGATTCTTCAAATCAAAACATGTCACATAAAAATCTCCTTTGCAATATGAAATCAAATACATCATTAAAGTGTTATAGTAACATTGTTAAAATCCTTTCAAATTGCTTAGAACTCCCCCGTATTATCGATAGAAGCATGGAACTGATTTTTGTTTTCGGAATTTCTCTTTGAATTCGTTATAAATATATTTATAATGAGTTAGCAAATGTCACCTTGCATTTTCGCTCCATAACTTGGTGATAAGATATTCATTTACCATGGAATTTTAGCACATCACTCAGTAGACATATCAGACCATTCTAATACACAGTACTTGTATGAACCATTCGCCATTTTGTTCACATGTCAACCAAGTTACCAGATCCCTTAAATGTGTACGTTATCATTGATAAACAGTTTGTCCCTAGTTTATTATTTTATGCACACTACACGGAAGTAGTTAGTCCATTTCGCGTCTACAATTTCCTCGTAGCGTTACCTATTCAGTCCCACGTTGTATTAAAAAAACAAGCTTAACATTTATTTGAAGTTTCACGTAAATGTCGCGCTATTATTGAACGAAAAAAAGTGTAATTTAGTAATTTAACCCCCTTACTACCATGTTTTCAAATTAGCTTGTGAGTCGATGGTAGTGCGAGAAGTTTGACATAATGATGTCCGCCCGTGCTCCTTATAGTTTGACAAAAAACTAAGACACGGGGAAATCCATTACAATAAATAAATACATATAGAGTGTGCCCCCACCGCCTTCAGCGCCCCCCCCCCCCCCCCCAATCAGTCCGACCACGCAACGCCACTGTTGACTGACATAATGATAAATATGTTATGTTCTGTTTCGACTGTGGAGAGGCTATGGCATCTGCAAGAATCGCTAGGCTTAAAGGAGGTCGATCAATTAAAAGAAGAAGATGGCCTGGCATTTATGAGATTATTATATTTTATTCATTCAAAAGAATAAAGGATGGGTGTGAGTTTCAGAATCGATCGAACGATTAGAGTTTTGGGGCGAGTGTATACTATAATTAAAAGCTTTTGACATATTAACAAACGTGGCAAATGAAGACGTACATTTCATAAATTCATAATGTACCTTCTATAGGAAAGAAGATATGTTTGTCATTTAAACAAACATGCTCAGCGTATACGCCAACCGACTATTCCAGGGTTCACTTTGCTCTTATTAAATACAAAACTGATATCATTCTTGTTTTACGTTAGTACTTGGATCTCGGCTTTACTATGGCCGGACGCGAATTTGCGTTTCCCAAACCATTCAGCAACTCCTTCATTTGTCCTTGTGAATTAGCGACTTGGTCAGAGACCACGCATACCCGAAATTTCTGACTTGTATAATTTCGAACATTTAGTCGAGTGCCGAACGAATAGCAAATACAAAAATTATTGGACCAAGGTCGGATTCGAACCAGGGATCTCTAGCGTATCAATCTAACTCTCTATCCACGGAGCTATTTCGGATTGCTTGATTGGTGTTGGTTTTTAAGGATATATATACCCTAACACTAACCCTTACCCTAACCCTAATGTTGGTGGCTATAGGTCAGATTTAGTGGCTATAGGTCAGATTTAGTGGATATAAGTCATATTTAGTGGCTATAAGTCTATTTATAACTCGAATTGAATACGCGCGCTTTGTCTCCATTCAAGTCGCCCGATTCCAATTAAACGGGCATATCTAATGCGTTAGTGCCATAGCTGAATGGTTTGGAATCACAAACTCGCTGGCCGGACAGCACAGTAGAGAGTTTGGACACAAATGTGAGTACTATTATATTGACTTTTCTCGTGTTGACGATAATACCTCAATGCAAAGCTGAGCAAGTTTTCCTGAACGCTGGAGATAACGCTAATACAGGGTGGCCCAGAAAGAATGCAACACCTACGATCGTTAATTTCATCAACATCATCGACCAAATGTCATTGTGTTTTGTTTGATTTGGTAGGACATTCCTTTTCCAACAAAATGATACCATGAGCATTGATTTTGGGTAAGGCGTTTGGATCCTAGGGCCATTTTTCTGAGGCAATGTCGTTTCCTAAATTTGCTACTTTTTCGTCTCCAGCGATCCCCGGAACACCCAGGCATTCTCGCTCCACGGCCTCCCATAGACAGAAGAACCGCATGACTGCTTTCCATTTGATAATGAAGACAATGTGAGCCATACCGTACGGGGTACTAGATTACATTGTCTTCCTTATCAATGGGAGAGCAGTCATGCGGTTATTCTGTCTATGGGAGGCCGCGGGGCGAGAATGTCTCAGTGTTCAGAGGATCGCTGGAGACAAAAAAGTAGCAAATTTAGGAAACAACATTGCCTCAGAAAAATGGCCCTATGATCCAAACGCCTTACCCAAAATCAATGCTTATGGTATCATTTGTTTTATATTGGAAACGACTCGGAAAGGCATGGGATAATAACTCTCAACGCAAAAAGAAAGAAATTACATATCCTTCGCCCAGTACCGTCATACACAACGTGACCGTCCAGCCAGGTGCAGCAAGTCTTGCTCGCCTCACCAAGGTAGTCGATGCAGAACAGATACATGTGGATGTAGATAACCTACATACTGGTCACCAATTGAAATTAAGCGATGCAGTGCCCAGTGCCGTACCAATGAAATATCTCGATGGTCCGTCAACATCTGGAGCTGTTGCTCTCTTAGTTCCTGAATACGAAGTAACATACACTGCGGACCACGACTATGAGTACGTTGATTTGCCGGTGAGAAATCCTGGAAAGATCACCAGAAGCGAAGAAATGCATCTGTATGACATCCCAGATACTTACAGAGAATGAAAGATTGTGTTGGGTCTTTGTGGGCCCTCGCTCGGTTTTAAATCCATTTGAAACTACACTTATGAACGATTATTCTTATCTGAGAATGATTCTCCTCCATGCAGGTGCCCGAATAATTGTGAAATTCCGATTTCATGTTGTATTTCTCAAAGGGCCCTCGGATTGTGCAAAAGGAACCCTTTAATTGGATTTGTCAACAATATTTCTTCACCTTCTTTATGCAGCGTTTCAAACCTTGACCAATCATGTATCTAACTAGTTCTGGACGTTGTCCATGATATCTCGGCAGTTATGGCATAGGGTACGCCACTAGAGAAGAACATAAATATGTACATAGTCACAAAATATATTATAAATACATGTAAAACTGTGATGTTCGATTCATGTTAATTATTTAGTATCGCGTTTATGATAATCAGTTTAATCAACTTTGAAAATAATTGTGTATGTGTAGACACAACTGTAAATATAATACAAAGAATTCGTACCGGTATACGGTACAATGTATTATTAATTTGAAAATGTAAACTATATCTATATTATTCAAAATTAAAGACCTGAATATTTAATATAAACAGCTAATGACTAAGGAAGCACGATTAATGTTCAATTTACATGTTAACATTGGGTTTGTCCTTTTCCAAAATAAGTACGTTTACTACCCTAATAACTCACCCAAACTTGCAATTTCTGCGTGCAAATGAAATTTTGGTAACACCAATTTCCATTGTTTTAATTCAGTCATGCGTGAATGATGTGCCATAAGTTGTACATCAAATGAAAGAAGAGAAACAGAGCTTTTTATACATGTATAACTCATCAAAGAAATTATTCATTATGACAAAAAATCTCTGCCATGAAATCCGGTTTCATTTTTTCTGGGACACACTGTATATAGGACTTATTTCACACGCGCGTGTACACCCATCAAGCAATCAAGCAATGCCTGAAACAAGTCTTTAAAAATAAATCGTTTAACGCAACATTTTGATCATAGAATAAAACTATACCCAGCAAAATCCCACACTTTTCAGCTGTCATCTGTTTTAATTTCGTCACATTCCGCTTCATACTTGTTGAGTTCTCATCAATCAATAGTGTCATAGTCCAAAAATATAGTTTTTCACATGCAACCACGATTAACTTTTATAGAACCTTTGAAAATGCACTTCATTATCATACATTAAACTGAATCATTTAAATTCATGTAATCTTTAATTTAAAAAAGTTTTGAAATTTGCACAATAAATGTTATCATATCGCATAAAATCAGTAATAACCTCTATTATCCTATTCAAAACAAGACACACACAGTCCACTTTTATATAAAACCAAGTTATACTTCCACAATGATCACATTAAAATAGGCATTCCTCATTAGTGTACTATTTAAAGACACAAGGAAGTAGTAACGGTTTGATATATATCCCTCTGGGTCCATACTTTAATTAGGCATGTTAGAGGGACACTTTGATATATTTCAAAATAATACCAAACTACAAACTTATATGACATTTCACGTAAACGTCACGCGATTCTTGAACGAAAAAGAAGGTCTATTTACAATGATTTATATAATGAAACCCCTTCGCTACTGTCACCCCGTTCCAATGATGTGTTTAATTGTAAGTAATGTGATATTTGTGTACCGTGATATGTTATAGCAAATCGGACACAATACAAGCACACTCGACAAACTTGCTTTACAGGTAATAAAGTATATCTTTAATCTAAGCCCTCAGTTTCAAGCATCAATACATTCTGTTCGGGTTCTCTATTTAGAATCACTAAGTATCGAGACCAATTATTTATCAAGTTTTTATAACCAATTACTCAGGAACACTACGGTAATCTACTTATAAAAGCCGGCAATTTCGGGAGTTATACAAGAGAAAATAGCAGATAGAAATACTTAGTAAACACTATGCAAATGTTCGGATTATGGTGCACCAATTTATCATATCAAACCGTAACGGAAAAACGGCCGTAGAGTCGCGTAAAGTCCTTCGTAGCATACAGTCCCCGCTGAACGCTAATCGAATGCCGGATCAAGTGCCGGATCGTCGACGAAACGAGCTGTGCTGAAGACGGGTTGCATGAGCGATGTGTCCACTGGAAGCGCGAACCGGATGCGTCGATCGGATACCTTTGCCGGGTACAGACGCGGAACGCGAAGATCGGATACCGACATCGGATGCATACACCGGTTGCATACGTCGGATTCGGACACCGGATGCAGAACGGATTCGGATACCGGATGAAGAAGTCGGATTCAGTCTCCAGATGTGGAAGCCAGGTCCAATAACCGGATGCAAGGTCACCAGTTGTGGTGAAGGCTTGGACGTTTTCGTGCTGCACACTGGGCTGGAGAGTCACCGAAAAGGAATTTCCTAATTTAAATCTTTAACTCAAAATTTATAATGGCATCCTTGGTCCACTCAAATCTCAGCCATCAGACGCACGTCCTTCTGGAGCAGGATCTCAAATCACTCTGCCTCACTCGGATATATTCACACACATCCAGTCATTCGCATTTCCCGCCCCGATCCTACAGCCAATTAACGCTTTCACCTACCCCATCTCCAAGCAACCGCACAATATCCACACCCACGTGATACCGAGGGCTCAATCACACACGCTACACGAACTGGCGCCAAACTGCCACGTAGGCCACACAATCACGTGACTCGATGCTACTACAGTTACGCTAACTCTAGCGCGCAAGCAGGGACTAGCGAACGCTACGTAAGAATCGTCCTATTGTTACCTAACAACGGGCTGCTGCAATAACGCTCAATATATATCACGCAAGCAGGGACTAGCGAACGCTATATTGCGATCGACCTATTGTTGCCTAGCAACATCCCACCTTAATTAAACTAGCACGCACCAGCAGCGACAAATTTATTCATTTTCCGCTCGGCTGGTGACAGCTACTTTAAATCAGCTAGTGAGTCCATGGTAGTGAGCAGTTTGAATTGATACATACTAAAATAGACTGGCAGTGTCGTAGCTGCGGGGGGCACGTGCCCCCAACATTTGACAAACATTTTTTTTAAAGGCGGAAATCTTGAAAGATTTAAACATATACAACTAGACAGAGGGCCCTCACGGAGTGCAAAATCACATTTAAAAAAAATTTGTTTTGTTTTGTTTTGTTTGTTTGTTTGTTTGTTTGTTTGTTTGTTTGTTTGTTTGTTGTTGTTTTTTTTTGGGGGGGGGGGGGGGGGGGGGGTAATGGACACCAAAGCGACATATTTCCGTAATAAACAGCCCAATCTTGTCTTGTATAGGTGTATAGGTATGCTTTCATTTTATACTGTCTTTTTATGACATTTCTCACGGCGATTCTGAACACTTTCGGCAAATTAAATCCACGGAACAAGCCTCCAGCAATTACTATGCCAGAGTTCCAGCCGGCGAAGGGGCTTGCTGTGGTGAGCATAATAGCTGCACTGCATGCATGGTGATTGATGTACCGTAGCTTGAGTTGGACTGCGCCTGCGCATACCAGACTAACAGAGTAACATACTTACAGAAAAACGGGACCGAAAACATAACCTCCTTGGCGGAGGTAATAACATGTAGAGTGTGCCACCACCAGTACGACCATGCAACGCTACTGTAGACTCGTCTAATGATGGATATGTAATTTTCGTTTCGGTTGTGGAGAGGCTGTGGTATCTTCAAGAATCTTCAGGATTGAAGGAGGCATATTAATCAGAATAAGAAAAAAGAAGGCCTGTCACATTTGTAGATGATCAAATATTATTCAAATATTATTGTCATGAAAAGAACATAAATAAATGTGAGTTTCAGAATCGATCGATCGATAAGAGCATTTGAGCTACTGTTCTATATAAGCTTATATATACAATGATCGACATACAACGTGGTATATGCAGACGTGTTTTCAGTTGGTGCATGTTGATCTGTTCGCGACATACCCTCTAGGAAAGAAGTTGCTCCAGAAAGGGAACACACTTTCCATTTATCGTCTAAGCAAACGTGTTCGGCGTATGACGACGTACTTTCCTTGGTTCATGTTGCTTTTACAAAACTGATCTTATTCCTGATATAGCAGCACTTATTTGGATATCCACTTCACAATGGGCAGGCAACACTGTAGAGAGATGAGACACAAATGTGACTACTACCACTGTATAATGTTGGCTTTGGGGTTCCTCATGTTTACGATAGTACCTATATGCAAAGCTGAGCAAGTTTTCTTGAACGCTGGAGATACCGCAACAACAACGTTTAATTGCACCACGCCGGCAAATCCAAACATTACTTTGTACTGGAGGAGAATTGATTATATGAATCAGTCTGCCATCGACGAATATGCATTTGCTACAAGTAGTGGCATTTACCCTTACAGCAACTATATTAACGACAACCGTTTCTCTTTCAACTTCGAAGAATCATTGACAAATAGCAAAGACATGTTTAACTTTATATTGCATATTTCTAGTTTGACGATCCATGATTCAGGAACGTATAAATGTCATCTTTATGATAATGCATTAAACGAAACACGTGATATAATATCACATAAGGTGAATGTAACAGACTGCAGCTGTTCATCAGTAGAAACAAAGATTTCATGTGAGATGACGAATGTCTTCACAAACAAACCTCGAGGTATACACGTGTATGTTGATATTGAACATGTGAAATCCGATGCGGTACTCACGGGCAATACTTTGACGTTTACTGCTGCGTCCGAAACATATTTCCATAATATGATGGAATCTGATATTCGACTTATCTCCAGTTTTCTTATGCCTGGGCTGATAAATATTACATGCAGGTTGCCTTCGATTCGGAAAACTACAGGGGAAAAAACTAAAGAATCGATGGACACTTCGTATACTGACATGTCAATCCAGACGCAGTCCCCTACGCTGTCAGAGTCGTTTCCGCCAATATCATTACCGATTTCAGCAAACACGTCTACAAATCATATAATTAAATCCGATGCCACACTTTCGCCTTCACAGCCGCTCATAGAAGACTGTTGTTCAAATGCCACCACCAGCACTACCAATACCATGTCTGCAAGCAACAATGCAACAACAGTAAAAACGACGACGACAATGACAGCAAGAGATGTATCAATGACAACGGAAAATACACCAGCATTTCAATTAACTGCAGCGAAAGGCGTCTCAGCACCCACAGCCGGTGAAACACCAAAAGAGTCATCACCTTTGATTTCAACAGTAACTGAAGCGCAAACAACAAAAACACAAGAATCATCGATAGTTGGATCAACTCCTCGTATTGGACAATCGTCTACCAAAAGTAAAACATCAACATTAAACGCGCAGACAACTGCAGGTCACTCACATCCGACCTCTTCGTCTCAAACATATAAATCCTTTTACAAGACAACGCCTTTGGGGAAAAATCATCACTCAGAATCAACGATGCAACCGTCTTCCAAAGAACCCGTAACATCACAACCTGACTACACGGCGATAATTTCGACCACGAACAGCACAGATGTAAAAAAATCCCTGCTAGCTGTTGTAGCTGCGGTACTCATCATAATCCTGATAGCACTGGGCATTGGACTGTCCTGTGTTGTGTATCGGAACCGACGCGGAAGGGCGACGTATACTCTTTCAAACCGCGGGAAGAGAGGAACAGGACTTCCCTCGCAGAATACTACCATACCAGACTTTACCTTTCAGCCGAGTGCAGTGAGCCATGCTCTCATACTTAAGAAAGATAGAACTGATACTAGGAAGTCTCAATATGGAGGTATCAAGAGCTCGAGTGTAAACCCTGCGAACATATACGATGAAACGTCCTTCACACGAGACGACCACGATGGACATATGGGAGACAATCAGCCTCGGGAAGAGACCCCGCAAAAAAATCATTCTGGGGAGGGTTGTGTTGAGAATATTCTCTATGAGTCAAGCGGTGCAATGTCTGGTGCTATGGCAATGAATGATCTCGCTGGCCCGTCAACATCAGCAGATCCTTCTTACTTTGTTCTGGAAAAAACAAGCAATGCCTCGCGTTCGGAAGCGCTTCCTCCATTTCTTGATTCCAGTAGTGTAGGCCATGAAGACAAGGGGACATGCCTTGTGGACCACCAGTATGAATACGTGGATCTGCCCGTGAGAATTCCTGGACAGGACACTAGAAGGGAAGAAGCTCATCTGTACGAAGTACCAGATGCTTTCCGATAATGATAGAAAGTTTTATCAACCAATTCAGGACAATGCTCAATATATTTTGTTGGTAGTGGGCAGCTTACAAGCGTTTTCTCTTGTTTTTTCTTTCTTCAAGTTAAACATCATTATGTCCAGGTTTTTAATGCTCAGTGCAGAGTATAAAAGCTCTTCAGGGGACTCATTTAGAATTAATTATACATGCAATAACTGTACTTCCTTATGGATTAAAAACCAAGCGAAAACCCTAAAACAATTTATTGATTATTACGATAAAGACAGACAAACAGACCGGCGCGCCGGCGGTCAAATATATTTTGGTATACATGGTATATGCTGGATCATTTAGTATGGTCAAAATAATGTATATCTGAAGTCGGCATTATTTATAGTGTATCTGTGATATTTTTTCCTCATTACTTAGAACATTACATCTTATAGAAAGTCAATGCTTTCGAATCTTGCAGATCATTATTCTATAGACAGAGATAAATGCCAACTACTGTATTATCAAAAATGAAATTATATACTTCAAAGGGTGGATGGAAGGTGCGAATAGCAACAAACTAGGGTAAACAAGAACAAAATGATGGGGGAATTAAATACAGGATATGTGAATGCAGGACCAGGCTATATTAGACAGCAACAAAATAGGTACGCTGATGTGGGCTGATGGGGATGAAAGAATGTGTCAAGTATGTTGCTGGAGAGCTAGGAGTAGGTAATGAAAGGGGAGGATGTGGGACAAAAGAGGTGTGCAATGGGGTAGGGGAACGATACGATGGATTAAAAGTTGAAGGGAATAAGTGCAAGGGCGCAAAGTTAGTAGGATAGGGGAGAAGAGGGGGTGATATTTGCTCATGTGGAAAAGGAATGGTGTATCTACAGACTGTCCCAGAAAAAACGAAACCGGGTTTCATGGCAGAAATGTTATGTTATAATGAATAATTTCCTTGATGATATATATATGTATGAAAAGCTCTGTGTCTCTTCTTTCATTTGATATACAAGTTAAGGCACATAATTCACGCATGACTGAATTAGAACGATGGAAAGTGGTGTTACCAAAATTCCATTTGCACGCAGAAATTGCATGTTTGGGTGAGGTTTTGGGGTGAGTTTTAAGGATAGTAAACGTACTTATTTTGAAAAAGGACAAACACCGCATAAAAATTCATAATTTTATCTTTTATATGACACCTCATGAGTTAAAAAAATTAATGATTTATGCCAGAGAACGAGTACAATGAAAACATGCTTGATTCCAGCCCAAATTAGTAACTTTCCTGATCTAGCCTGTTTCCCATGTTTTCCCTGATCCCCATGTTTGTGTAAATTCACTCATGCATCAAAGTCCATTGTCAGCTGCTAAGTCAGGAAAGCTGAGCGACTTCTTACTCAAATTTCACTCATTTAGGCAGAAATCAGGCATGTTTTCATTGCACTC
>JBAMJV010010474.1:0-51109 GCA_037951105.1 Echinarachnius parma | reverse complement strand
CAGTATGCATAACACAGCATTTTATACACCCAGATCAATTCACATGTTCAGATTAAACTACCTTCCGACCCCTTCTCAGTTGGCATACGGCTTAATACTGGCTACGCCATGGACCGCTCTATATACCAAACACAACTGTAGAGATTTTTGCAGCTTCCTTATTATCAGCTTTGGGTCATAGGGGTATAATATTACTGTTACAGTATCACACGTTACTATTCGATAAGCCACATTGTATAAATGGACACCGACACTGGTCACACCGGCCGTTCCTCCTTTTGATGATGTCAGCCTTTATCTTTTCAGGGAACCATGGTCCAAAATATTGCTATTTCAAATAAAAGGCAACATATTTTATATCCCAAAAGTGTCGAAAAAAAGTCTCAGAATATGAGCCTAATGGGGGCTGGGAGGGTGGTGGTGGAGATTTTGGACATGCTAACCGGGATGTGGGGGGAAATAATTCATTCAATGAAAAATGGACTCCAAACACGTTGAAATTTGTATTTGCAATTGATTGATTTTCTGCTGATATATACAGGTTCAGGGCAGCATTTATCCAAAATGGGGATGGGACGATGCACGGCATTGTTGCTGGTTTGTGCATAGCACAATCGTTTTAAAAATATTGGTGAACAAAAAATGTATATGGACCCTTAGTGCGGTCATAATGATTTAAATCATGTACAATTATTTTTACTCATTCATCTCAAAAGTCCAGACTGGCATAACCAAACAACTGCCACTGATGAGAGGGGTGGCAAACAAAGTTTTAGGTCAATATTTCCTATATTAGCAGCCTTTACCGAAATATGAACAAGTGAAATCATGATTTCCCTAGGGAGAGATGGCTAATCCCTCCTTTATCCCCTAGCTATATACGACATCTTGGAAAATGGCCGCCATGTTATTTAGATCCATTTGTATGCAAATAGTTTTCAGCTCATCAAAAAACCTTTTAATCAGTACAAAGCTTATTAGAATCAGCCAACTCAGCCAGTTGAAAAATTGTAAAATGCTTTTTGACCACCGCCTTGAAAAATGGACGCCATGTTGGATTTTCGCCATTTTATATGTCTGTATGTATCATAATCGTCTTCTGCATATTATCAGGTCACATATAAATCGCAGCAAGATAATACAAATCGGCAAACTCAGTCAACTTTTATTTTAAAAAAATAGCCTAGGCGGTCATCTTGGAAATTGGCAGCCATCTTGGATTTTCTTCATTATATTGGTCCGTTTGTATTACAATCGTTTTACATATGTCAATTAACATTTAAATTGACGCTAATAAGATTATTACAATCAGCCAACTCATCGTTTTTATCAAAAGGAGTTTTTGGCGACCATCTTGGATTTTTGCCATCAAATGGGTCCGTATTATATCACCATCGTTTTTAGCATATCAAGAAACATATAAATCAACACCGAGATTATCAAAACCGGCCAACTCTGTACATTTTTATATTAAAAAGTAGCTTTTGGGGGCCATCTTGGAAAAATGGCGGCCATCTTGGATTTTGGCCATCATATGGGTCCGTATGTATTACCATCGTCATGATCGTGTTCAGCATGTCAATAAACATATAAGACGACACCAAGATTATTAAAATCGGCCAACTCAGTCAATTTTTATATCAAAAAGTAGCTTTTTGGCGGCCATCTTGGAAAATGGCCGCCATGTTGGAATTTCGTTTGTCTAAATGTTTTTTTCTAAAAAGTGTCCCTAAGGTAGTCTGCATACGGAGTATGTTGCTTGTATCAAACTTTGAACGATTATTACACTTATCTGCTCTACTACTACTGGAGCGACACATCGTAATAATACCCGATTCCATAACAAAGCATCATCGCGCCGTGCACGTGCTGGGGTCCTTGCCCATACACACGTAAACAAACTAGGCTTAATTCGAATCTACTCTGACAGACACTATAAACGAAGTGAAAGCAGTAGCTAGGTCCGTGGTTAATTTTTTTTTGTATTATCCATTTGGCTTTTTCGTCAGGATTGAAAACGGTGTCTGGGACCAAAATGAAAAAAAAAACACTTTGGATGAGTGTGTTCTTTCCGGCAGGGAAATGCATATTAAACTCGTCATACATCACAAAATGAAACATGCTTATATTGTATATCAATTGATTATTCAACGATAAATGAGTTTCTAGCCATTTCTAGTCACCATATTTTGTGTCTAATCGTGAAGCAAAAATATCTCATAAATTTCATGTAAAATATAAACCCCTGTGTTTCCTGTGTAATAAAATGATTTTTTAAATGAGACCCAGGTCAAGCACTGATCTTTCGATCCTATAAGAGACTTCACCAGAGGCTCTGATGAATATTCGAATGGACTCAAAATGTCCCTCCCTTCATTGACTCTTACTGATTATGCAAGGTGGTAGAAACTATGTGTTGATAATGCACTGTACGCGTTTTATTATTTCATCGTGTTTCCTTTCAGACGTTAAAACAGACGGTGACTCCGAGTTGAAGGAGACTACACTTAGCAGGTGAGTAATTCACACTGTAGTGTGATACTAGTGTTCAGAATTAAACTATCATCAGTACTAATGTCTTCGGATATCTTTTAATGTAAACTTCACACAAACTTCTTACATTTTGCAAAAAAAAAAAACACATTTACAATCCTAGTGTTTATATCGGTTAAACAACAGGAATTCATGTGAAAACACATATCAACATTTTCTTTTGAAGGTTTTTTTTTTTGGGGGGGGGGGGGGGGTGGGGGATTATGCACAGACAACTTTACCCCATCCGCTCTGCCTGTACGACTGAATATCAATGAGCCTCTATATTCACTCGCCTTTCAGAAAATCGTAACTTTCTCTGAAACAATATCTTAGTATTTTATTTTATGTTAACTTCGCATAGACATACAAATGTAAATCGAGTTATACAAGAGAATTCATTTGACAAATTACATATTTATCCACATTTCCTTTTTTAAGGGTGGAAGTGGGGAGGGGAGGGATTATACACAGGCTGCCGTCTTGCCATCCAACCTGTCCGTCTTTTTACTCGCCTTTCAGAAATCATAACTTCCCTCATACATGTCCAAATCTATATCCTTTGTACATTTGCGTTGACAGGAGGACAGGCCGTACTGGAACGTTCGTTCGTAGACCCACTGATCTTGTTCACGTTTTTTGTGGTTACTACGTGCCTTGTCCCTGGTGTCTATTCGAACAAGTGCGTCATAGGAACAGACTTATACGAAATGTACAAGCATGAACTAACCTCGGATAAAGCCGACGTCACCTGTACAGCTTCTCTCGCTGGCATGCCGCAACCGTTCTTTTACCACAACCAGATCGATCCACGGGGACTGAAACCAGGTCAGGAGGGACGCGTTGATGTCGATGTTTCAGTAGCGCAGAGAAACATGTCAATTTCCATCAGTATCACTAAGCTAGAGATAAACGATGATGGCGACTATGTGGTAACTGTGGTGGAAAAACGTGAAGACGATTTGCGTGTGAAGACATTTTCCACTCATGTCGCTGTCTCATTTCTACCTGGAAAGGCGAGTGTGAAGTTCAGACGGCTAGAATTCTGGTCCCCGGTTGGCTTCCTATCCGTTGTAATGCGACAGCTGGCAGTGTCGACAACGAGGGAAATATAATCTGCCACCAGAACTATAGGCAACTGCCATATCTTCAACCTGTATCGCATGCTGGTGATAAGTTAACTGCTGTCTTTTGGATGTGACCCTACGCAGCAAGTTGGATGCTGTTCAGCTAACAGCACCGCCATGGTCGATTTGAATCCTGTGAGGATGTCGGGTACCCACCTCGTGAATCAACTGGTTCTTCGTTTCAGCTCCAGCACTACATCAACATCTGTTTCTTCAACTCCACCGGCCACAGGTACTATAGTATGAGTTGCTGTACTGTATGACTGTACTATGAATGCAATCATGATGCAGATATTTATGATGGAATGAAATACGTTCCTATAAACGCATTACGTTTGTAAGAAAGTCAGCTGGAAAGTATCGCCAGTTATCTCACTTCTATGTTCTTTTTGTTTGTTTTGATAAATGAAACTTTCATATATTCAAAAATAAGAGAACATACAAGAAGTATATTACATCATAGACATATAATAGCATGGACAGTCATCGACTTTAAACACATTCATTCACCTGTAGAATACAAAGATATCACCATGGTACCGATGTTTGCTTAATCCCTTTGATCGTATCGTCGCCGCATTGACGAGTGAGGACAGTCGAGCTTTAAAAACAATGTGGATATAACTTACATTTTAGGACGAACTTGAGCAAGCCGGGTCTTTGAATTGACTTTTTATGGAAGAGAATGTTATAATGATCATTTGGTACAAATATTCGTAAAATAATATTTTTAATACAAGAAATATGATCACAATTTCTAAAAATGAACTACCCGTCAAAAGGTTAATTTTCAGGTTTCCGCATATTTCTCCAGAAAAATATTGACATGTAAATAAAGATTGACTACGCTTCTTTCTGGTGAATTGGACATTGTAAGTGTGCGGCGGGTTTGCGAAGGCACAATTTGATATTCATTTCTGCCCAAAAATGTAACATTTATGATTTGCTGATCCCGAAACCTGTGACCTATAGCATTCATAACTACAACAAGACATGCATCAGCCTAAAACACGCTTAATGAGCTCATTGTCTGGTAAAATGCAAATAATTGTCCTTGCACCAGAAATGAAACAATAGCATTGGAAATAGCTCCAGGTAATGAATGCAGCGGCGACGATGATTGGGTCAAAGAGACAATATTCGATGATTGTCTAAACTAGTATGTCTATGGTTACATGTATACTGGCTAGGAAGTCTAAAATATTCAGACCTATTCATCGTTGATTTCAAATGAAAATCAGATACAAATTTGTACATTTACAATGTAACGAAGGGCATATAAGTATAAGAAACATAAAACGTCTAGAGTAAGGCACTCTTGTACAGTTTAAAATTATTAAAGAAAATAGATACGTTTAAGATAAATATAGCAACAACATATAAAAATGGCAAGGGATTGGAAATAATGCAACAAAAAATGCCATACGCATAACGTTAAATTAAAGAAATCAAATTAGATTACAAACTTAGATTACAAACGTATTACTAGAAAAGGGAATAATAAACATATTTAGAATTACAAGCACAAATTTAAGTACATGTTTCACGATCTTTAATTATGCACCAAAACCGATAAAAAAGACAAGCCAAAAATGTGATTCCAAATAGATTTAAAGGGGTAGTCCGGGCCTGATATAACTATTCGTTTTTTGAATAAGCAGAACAAGACGAATGATTGGTGAAAATTTGATCAAAATCGGACAAGAAACACGGGAGTTATACCTGTTTGAACATTATGTAATAATGAGCGATCGTTTCAAAATTGCCGCCATATGCAACCTCATTCACGAGCACCTCGCCATGGCTTTAGTACATGAAAATACACTTATTTCTCATTTTTCGATGCTAAAAATTAACTTTTCTCTCCTTTTTTCACGAATTCATAAAAGAATATCGATGGGGCAACCTCATTTGAATGTGTAAGCTCATAAATTTGCTTTGTTATGAAGAAAATTTAAATTTTGTTAAATTTCCATGTAGAAGTCAAAATGGCTGCAGCTCGCAAGTGACGTCACGATCGATAGCAATTGCGAACGATACTAAAAATCGGAGCAAAGTTCGTCCTGTCATAACTTTTTTATTGCTTATCCGTTTTTGGCTCAAATTTTCGATCCCGATTCTTCATATTCACCTCATTTTATAGCAAATATCACATTTCTGGGGTGGAATTCCTCTTTAATAGCCTATGTAACATATCATTGACAAGTTTAATTAAATGTTTTATACACATATAAACCACCTCAATAATCATTTGCTTTTTCTTTTGTATTGTCTTTACAGATGAACTGCAACATTCTTTGACAAAAATTGCGCGGTTAGATGGAACCACTAAGGAGGAGAAGGGTGAGAATTTTGATAAATTATAATAACTCCATGTAAATTGACAGTCGAAAAATATGTCTGAATTAAACATGTCAGTGGAAAAAGTGTCAGAAAGACAACAAAACGTCGGTGAAAAAATTGAGGGTGGCCCCAAAAACGGAACGGGGGTTCTTGCCATAACAGCGAAACATGGTGACTAGATTCATAAATGATACCAAGAACAGTAATGTTGGAAGAGTAGTTTTTGTTTGAGGACGTCTTAAGTTAGACCATGTATTAGTTCCCATTTTTGTGTCTGATCACTCGCACTTTCTGCCCGTCATAGCATCGAACATCTATTCCCATTCTCTCGGCACACAGCTGAATGCACACTAACAATGACGCGTGTATTGCACATTGGTTGATGCTATGACGGGAAGTAAGTGCGATTTATCCGGCACTGAAAAATTAGTCCTGTAGACGGTCATATATTTTGTGTATTAGACCTGGAGACGTTCTTTAGTACAATGTTTTGTTATTGATTCATAATCTAGAAGGGTTTAGAAGAAATTTCAGCTTTGTTGCCACCTTGGCAACCTTGGGCAACTTTTTTATAAGCAGTATAAAGATAATTAGGTAATTTGCATATTTCTGAAATAAGGTCAGGGGTCATTTTCTATCGAGGAATAGTACAATAGTGATCAAAACTATTTTGCTAGGGTAATTTGGGGCAAGGAATCCATTTCCGGTGCTCATTTCCATGTGCCGAATGGGCAACACCTTGAAATCCAAGATGGCTGCCCCTAATTTGCATATTTATGAATATTATTGATTTTCAGTGACTACAGGCTCTAATAAGCAATAATTTAAGATTATTATTTTTTAATCATGTTCTAATATGTAGTAAAGATATTTCAGATTTGTTGCCACTATGGCAACATCTAGATATGCATATTATTTGCATAATTAGGTTATTTACCTAATTTGCATATTCCCCCAAATTGGGTATATTGGAAACCCGGAAAGTAAAAATGACAAGTGATACCATTTTTCCAAGGTTTTAGGGGGCAGCAAATCCATTTCTGATACTTATTTTCATATATCACCATGGCAACCTTCTCAATCCAAGATGGCTGCTCATCAAATTTCACGTATTATGATACACGAGTTCATTCTTTTGGTTATATTAGATCAATATTATAATGTTTGGACTTTCAATTATTTGAATTAGCAAGTAGAACACTTTAATCACAATGTAGATGTGTGCTTACAGTAAAAAATATTACAGTTTTATAAAATAAATGCTGTTAAAGTGGAAAATAGCATTATCTCCATGAAAATGCCAAAGGCGGCCATCTTTGATTAATGTTGGTTGCAAAGGTGATACATCGATTTAAGTATCATAAATGGATTTGTTGCCTCCTAAAAC
This sequence comes from Echinarachnius parma, assembly GCA_037951105.1. Lineage (NCBI taxonomy): Eukaryota > Metazoa > Echinodermata > Echinoidea > Clypeasteroida > Echinarachniidae > Echinarachnius > Echinarachnius parma. The sequence goes on along the minus strand of JBAMJV010010474.1, from coordinate 43,720 downwards.
CTTGGAAAAGTGGTATTTCTTGTCTTTTTAACCTTCTGGGTTCACAATATACACGATTTTACCTGATTTCTAGGAATATGCAAATTAGGTAAATAATATAATAATGCTAATTATATGCATTGCCAGAGGTTGCCAAGGTGGTAACCGAGCTGAAGTATCTTTAATACACATTGAGAACATGACTGAAGAAAAATAAAGACAAATTATTGCTTATTTGAGACTATAGCCACTGAAAATCAATAATATTCATAAATATGCAAATTAGGGGCCGCCATCTTGGATTTCAGGGTGTTGCCTACATGGCAGAAATATTGTATCTCAGAAATATGCAAATTAGCTAATTATCTTTGTAATGCTTATAAAAAGAGTTGCCCAAAGTTGCCGAGGTGGCAGCAAAGCTGAAATTTCTTCAAAACCCTTCTAGAATATTAATCAATAATAAAACATTGTACTAAAGAACATTTCTAGGTCTAATTAATATCTACAGGACTAAATTGACAAAATGGGAACCTGACATAGTATCACTCACAGCGCCCTGAAACAAAAAAAATGCACTACCAAAATGACTGTTCTTGGTATCGTTTTTTATTGTAAAAGACAACATATATGATGGACATAATCATGTTGTTACTAAATTGTAGGAAGTGTTCCGTTCCGTTTTTTGGGGGGGGCTACCCTGTATACCGTAAACGAACAACAATTCTGAGCGCCGTATTATTATTACCCTAATTCCTCATCTTATCTGGTACAGTGAAAACGCACGCAATTATCTTGTGTACATTCTCAACTACCCAGGAAGCATACTAGCCCAAGCTACTCCGGGCGCTAAAGGCTAGTAAACACCGACCAAGTACCCATTTTCACGTGTGGGTCGAGAGCATCAATGTGAATCAAGTACCTTGCTGAAGGACAGAAGTGCCGAGGCATCGACAAGTTTCGATTCGGCTCCCGTGTTGGAAGTCAAACGCTTATCCGATCGTGCCACAACACTTCCTTAATTTCCCCGTATTTTTTTATTTTGTAATTGTTTTCTATGTTTAGGAGGGGGCGGGGGGAGGGGGGGGGGGGGGGGGGGTGTACCTCCGTCACTTATGCCACATATTTTGAAAAAGAAAAACAATTACCTATTAATTTTACAATATCGCTCACTCCTTTTCTTTCGCAGATTATGCACAGTGCAACGCACCTACATTGACTGTTATTATAGCTGTATTCGTAGTAAGTTTTACTTTTTTACTAAAAGGGATCTAGTAACATTGTCGAAATTCACAAATTTTAATGAGAACTCTGGCGGTTTTTACATTATCTCTATGATTCATATTGACCAATACAGGCATTGAACAGGTTCTGGTTTTTCCAAAATGTATCTTTTGCTATGAATATATGTATGATTCGAGTGCTAAACTGTGTACAAAGTCAATGCATTTAGTAGGTGACTATCACTTTGCCTTTTCGACGAATACTAGGTTATATGAAATTCATTTACCATGGGATGTCCACCCATCATTCGGTATAACATGGACATATCAGATCACCAAAACATATTTCATCAACAATTTGCCAAGTTTTTATATGTGAAAACATAATTAATAGATTTCTTTTAGGAACTTTTCGATATAATGAAATTAAATCTTTACACATCGTATTTTGCTTCATTGATTTTGTCCATAAATTGCAATTTAATGTGTTTTTTTTCTGCTACAAAAAATAAACAACAATAAATTGACAATTCACTGCATCGTGATTGGATAATGTTAAAGGGTTATAGATACTTTGATGGCATTTGCAAAAAGTGATGAATGGTTAATACAATTTATATTGTTATAATCTGATATATTCACAGGGCTGGCTTTGTGTGACAATTTCATGTTAAATGGAGTCCGTAATATGGCCAAGCAATGAGCCAAAAAGCACATTGATTTATTTTTCATTGCACTGACTTGTACATGGTTACGACTATCCAGTGGAAAGTTTAACATCTGAACACCTACTTTCCTTTTAACGGACAAACATAAAATTATAAACATACGTTGTTAATATAAATTTAGCAAAGCATACATGAACCGCTATAATCCCAACTGGATTTTGAGGATTTGACAATGTTTTACAAGATCTCTTGAATGAAATGATGCAATATTTCATTAAAACTGTAATTTCTAGTGTTGACAAATTAAATTAAATTAAATTCATATAGGTTTGAGATTAACAAATAAAACAATGATTTTTCACACAACTTAGATTAAATTGTCGATTAAAAATATATTACATGATAAATGTATTTCATCATTAAACAAAAGTTGGAAGAGTATCGGACATGCAATCCGGAGGACTCGGGTTCGATTACCGGGAAAGCCCAACTTTCTTTGCTTATTTTCTATTTTTTTCTTGATATAATACTGCAACTTCTTACATAGTATTAGCTTTTCTTTATGTCAAAGAGACACACTAACGTTAACCTGTCACATACTTTATACAAAGTAGAATACCCTTGATTGCATAATATTGGCCCCTGCAATCCTTCTTCCGTGTCCATAATAATTATACTCATCAAATTTTAAACCAAATTGGACACAGTTTACATGCTTCCCTTTTTTGCTGCTACATTTATAAGGTTTTGGATGCTCGTATAACGTTATCTCATTGTAACAAGTACAAATATTCAGGATATCTCTTTGCCATTCGTATCATTTTAGGTGATCATCGTGGCCCTCGGTGTTGGCATTCTCTTGTTCGTGATCCGGAGACGGAGGCGCGGGAATCGAGAACCGGACCAGGAATCTCCAGGAATACATGTAAACCTTGACGAAAGCAACATTGAAGAGAATGCTCAGGAATTGACGAAGCTGACGTATGAATCCGATTTAGATGTGAACCAAAATGACGAAGGGTGATATATAAACGAGCACCCTTGTAAACATTTAGTTCACTGTATTTGTGAATTAACGTTCATCATCAAAGAGTGACAACGTCATCAAGGAGCATTGTTCGAAACGGAATTGAGTGCTCTTGTAAAGAAGACGAGCTTAAAGACTGATCAGGGGCTACTAACACGAAGTGAACTTATTCAGATCAGTGGTGTTAAGACCCATATTTACCATACGTGTAGTCTTGCGTGTAGTATTTGCTAGAAAGACAGACATTCTGAAACGGTGATATAATTATTGTCGTTGGTATGTAAAGAAATGAAATTGCACGAAATAGAGGGAGACGTACTCAGGGACCACATACGAAGTTGCTAGGGTGTAGTGGAGCCTGGAGCTCTCTTAAATGACGATTTAAAGGGTGGCTTGACTAAGGCAACATAAGATGAAGACTTGTATAAAGAAGATTAAGGCTGAAAATGATTTCCGCGTCCTAGAGTTGTCCCTCATTGTCCTCATTGTCGACACAATTATGTTAATAGACGGAGACCATGGTGTAAACACCAATGAACACAAACATCCTTCAGAGACTCTGACGCTGGAACAAATATCGCACATTATGTGGGAAATTAGTTGGACGTTTTACCCACGCATTTAAAAAATAAGTATTGTCATGAGCAGGAACATAGAGTGCTGTCCGAACATGTCGAACCGACCATGTCTACGATATGTAAGAAACTATGGCCTTGAAATGAGAACATAAAATTTAACCGGCGAAAGGTGATCATCATGATTACTTCTTCATATTGGTTAAAATGGTTGTCTTTCACTGTGAATAAACATCAAGATCATCTCATGCACATCATTGTTAAAACATTTTGTATACATTATTGCACCGTTTTTTCATAATCAAAATTGAAAATAGATAATGGATATCAAGAGCATTTTTTAAAATATGTTTTTATTATGTGGATGCAATTTCGAAAGAGTATGGAAGTATTGTATGTATTTGTATTTGTACGTTCTTTGTTATTTCTCATTTATTAGGCCACCGCGTACATATCAAACATATTTCAAGATACAATAAAGGATGAATACGAGTAGCTATAGGGTTACATTGATCCTTTGCCTAACATAATGATGCATCCATAGACAGGTTCATATGCAAATGTCATTGTATGATTTGTTTTTTATGAGGATGCAATGTAAGATTTTCCTTTACTGCTTTCAATGATTTGTAGCATGATAAATACATCTGAATTGGTAAAAATTCGTATTATGATCAAAAGTTGAAAATGTAACCTCTTATTTTTGTTTTATCTATATAAACACTTGCTAAAAAGTGGGTATCATAGTGATGTCAGTTGAGAACAAAGAAAGCCACTTCAGTGCATAATATTGTTATTCCCAGATGTTCAAAGTTTGGTAGCCCTTTATATAATAATAATAATAATAATATTGAATATTTATAAAGCGCAATATCCATCTAATAAGGTGCTCAAAGCGCTTATTATTATTCCTGGTCATTTGGTACAGTTCAGACCCGCACAATTATCTTGTACACATTCTCAACTCCCCGGGGAGCATACTAGCGGCGGGCAACCCTATAGGTGCACCAAGCTAATTTTCATATGATAAAAATGCCTTCCCAACGTTAGAAACGATTAATTGACGTGTCCCCCTAATTGGTAGGCCAATGCAGAATAACTTATGAATGGACTATGCTATTGAAGGAGAAATCAAGTACAAACGAGGAGAGCAAGAAGACAACATCGTGTGAAAGGTAGAGAGATGGAGGATGTGAATGAGAAGAAGAATAACAAGCTGCGAAAAGGAGAAGGAGAAGTATAAGGATAGAAGCAGAAGGGGAAGGAGTGGGATAAGTGAATAAGTCGAAGAAGAATACAAGAAGACAGGAGAAAAAAAAATAAAACAAGAAGAAGAAGAAGAAGAAGAAGAAGAAGACAAAACAAGAAGAAGAAGAAGAAATGAGGGAGCTGAAGCAGAGGCGTAGAAGTAGAGGAACAGATGACGATTTAGAAATAGGACGGATGAATATGAGAACAGCATTAATGAGAGGAAGATAGTGAAATGCTATTCATGCAGAAATATTATAATGCCAGTTTTAAAAGAGATTTCAGGAGAAAGTGTCAAATAATCGGAATGATTTGAACAATGTTTGTATAATGTATTTTAATAATACTCGTTAAAACTTTAATAACCGCCAGTAATATCATAATTTCCTGATTTGTTTACAATCAGTATAATGATGAAGAAGTATATGGCCTTGTGTTTTTTATAAAAGAAAAATAATATGCTAAATAATACGGGTTCTATACTGCCTTTGGTGCAGCTTGTTTTAAAGAATGTTAATATTAGCAATGTTAAAGTCTACATTTTGAATGTTATTCTAGTTAGAATTAAAAACATATATTTTTTTTCTTTTCTGTGCAATATAAACTAGTCTACTTTTAAGCTTGTATCTTTGCATGAATGCTTGTACGCTTGTATTTTCATTTATAATTGTTATTTGTTTTGTCTGTAAACTTTGTTTGACATTTAATGTTAACGTTGAATATGATGTATACAATTAATTGACTGTACATGATCATACATTATGTTATGATTTACATTTTATCTTTGAATTTATACCATGCCCCTCCCCCGTTTTAAAACAGTGTATAATTTCACATTGGGCTGAGTTGTGATAATTATTGGAAAGCTTTGATTAAATCAGGTAATTAAATGTAAATTGAAACGTTCTACAGGCTGTTATACTGTTAAGATAAGTGGGCTAATTTAAGGAAACTAATGGGAATTGTTGGAGTTTAGGTTTCCAATCCATTTTAACACCTTTGCCATTACATTTTACTAATTGTACTTCAGTTTCGTCCCGAGAAGCCGATAATGTGCCAAAGCCAACTTCAATTTCGTCTATTGTCAACCCATTTCACAAAAAGTTCATTCAATTTACTTGAATTTAATTTGAATTTTAATCGACAAAAATGCGCGACGAACGACAACATTTAAAGGACTTTTGAAGTTGGCATTGGCACGTTTTCGACTCCTCAGAACGAAATTGAAGTACAAATTTATAAAATTGAATGACAAATGTTTTAAAGTTGATAAGAAAAATCTATCGAAATACTTTCAATCTATATTTATGCAGAATATCACATAATTGCAATGATTTTTAGAATGGCAAATGGATAAATTAAAACCTTTTTATGACAATTCTGACCATCACTATTATGAATAAATATGAATTTAAAACAATTATAATTTGGTTCATTATTATACTCTATGTTCAAACTTTGCATCTAACCGTATACACAATTTGTTTATGTGACATAACATTAATCAGAATACTTAGCCCTATCTTAACTAGTGTGATGAAGGGCGTATGTTAAGTATAAGTTTCAACATTGTTACCATTCAGTGCCTTTATATCAATACCATTTGTGTGAGATTTAATACACTTTACATTGTTGGGTACTTGAGCAGCATATTTAGCGTCAACTATAAACACAGCGAGAGTCGTTGCTATGTGTAAATGATTAGTACCAGGAATTGTTGTACTTGCACTGGATGCTAGAGACAATCAGCATGGTTTAAATGTTTTATTGATTCTAATGTTGGTCTTTAAACGGCCCGGACAAAACGGGCCCTGACGCATACTGACTACGCCACTTTAATGTATAATTATCTTACCTGTTTTAAATGTAATGTTATTAGCTATACCACTTACATTATTGCTCACTGCCTTTTGAAATAAAGTATACAAAGAAGATGCCATATTTGATTCCGAATCACTTTGCTTTGATTTATTTGTTTTACACATTTTCTTTAAAAAAATACAATGTGTTTTAAATACCAAATTATAAACAAAAGCACCAATTAAATGTTAATGCGTATACAATTTACCAATGTTTTACCCTTAAAATACTACGAAAATACAAACTACGCAAGATGCGACAATACTTTTTGTGTTTTTCTGTTAACTAAAAATGCATTTTTAAGCAAATTGAAGTAAACATGAATAACATACGCTTTCTTTTGGCAAATGTTAAATTAAGAACTTAAAGGGATAGTTGAGTACTGGTAAAGAGAGTAAAGTTTTGGTCAAACTGAATTTTAGTAACCAAAACCTGCACCATTACATTAAAAACTAATAGTTATAACTCGAAAGGAATGCAAAATTACAAATGATCCTGTTATCATTCAAAAAGAGCCGTTTAAACTCAAGAGGGCGCTCTCTAAACACTCATCGGTTTCAACCATTTTAAATAAAATATTGTGCATGTGATGTTTTGTTGGAATAATGATTAGATAGAGAGATAATCAACAACTATTTAAAAACCTCTTTTGTAAATTTTTGAAAAGAGGAAGCATTTTTCTTGAATTTGTTAACGGCTGGTTCAAAATTATCGAATAAGTGTGGGGCCCCACATTTATTACAAATGGTTATGTTTATGGATATTTCAGCCATTTCTGAAACGATTTTGATCAAATAAAGTTTATTCTGTCATTACAATTGTATGCTCTGTTGAATTTGACACTCAGTTTTTCATTATCTCGCAACAAATTATTTTGTGTAGCGCCCTCTATATCAAAACTCAAATATCCTTTTAATTCTGGACATGATGGATGCAATGTCGATGCGAAAAGAGGAGCTGTACAGGGTAACCCTCCCCCCCCCCCCCAAAAAAAAAAAAAAAAAAAAAAAAACTAAACAAAACAAAAACAAGGAAAGACAATATCAGTCATTTTGGTCGTGTAGCTATTGTTTTAAGGCGCTGAGAGTGACACCATGTCAGTTTTTACCAAGTCAGTGCCTGATAAATCGGACTTACTATACGTCATAGATTAAACAACTATAATTATGCCCATTGAATCGGCACACAGCTGAATGCACATTAACACTGATGCGCGTTTAAATAATCTGCGCCATGGAGATGTAATATAACCAATCAGAGATTGTCTCCTATATTAATTTCCGTGGGGGCGTGTCTTGCTGGGGGCGTGGCTACTCAATGCAACTTTGGATAAAATTGGGTTTCGTTTCACAACTGTGTATACCAGCATATGGGATTTTGAACATGGAATGGACAATTTTGATTGTGTAAGTTATCCTAAAAATTAATTTGTATTGCTAGATAGCTACGTAGCCAGTGGCGTAGCGTGGTCGGACTGATTGGGGGGGGGGGGGGGGGGGGGGGGAAGGGGCACGCAAAATTATTTGGGGGGGGGGCACACCTTTTGTATTTCTTTGTTTTTTCCAAAAATATCCCCTTATGTTTTCTATTGTTTTTTTTCAAATTATTGGGGGCACGTGACCCCCCGTGCCCCCCGTCGCTACGATTGAGTTAACGATATCAGTATATTAATAAGCTACGTACAGTGTACGTAGCTTATTAATATACTGATATCGTTAACTCAATTTTCATGGAAGTGGACTCAGCGCCTTTTGGAATTAAGCTCTCCATAATGTTGCTTTCGATTCTAATTGATTGAAACCATACTTAGGGGTATACGCTGAGCTTTTAGAACATTGGTATTTGGGGGAAACAAACTTCACATTCCAATTAAAACATCACAATTGTCATGTTTGTGGGACTAATTAGCAGGTTTTGGGGCTATTCATTTATTTTGTTGGCCAATATCATCCCAAGTTTAGTGACGGCAGAAATGATCTCATTCAGGCAAAAAACATTAGCCGCTTGGAAATATTTGGCAGTATACGCCTACCGTAATTAACACAGGTATAGCGACCTTTATTCGTGCTTAAACGGCACATTTGATTGTCATGATTGTGTACATTGTCAACAATAGCTGACATTGGATTTCTATTCGACACCCCCCAAAAAGAAAACAAACAAACGCTCGGCTGACATTTCGGCGAATCCTGGGAAGCCCACCGTTCAGGGATCCCTGTGAATTCCATGATAAACAATAATTTCAGAAATTATTTTCACGTGAGGTTCATATGGATAGAATGATGCCAAATGTATACATATTTTAGTAATACTCAAATTCCTAACTAAAGCACACAGACGGACAAACTAATTTAGCATTTAGTTCTTTTCAAACGGTTTTGAGAAAATAGTACATTAGTCCTGTAGATGCTTCTATAGGACCAGGGCCCCGTTGCAGAAAGAGATAAAATCGATCGTAAGTTGCAATTAAGCGTAAGTCATATCACGTGTTCTAGATGCGCAAATCTGATTGGTTGAAACGCGTAAATTTTCTGACTTACGATCAATCGTAACTTACGATCGATTTTATCTCTTTCTGCAACGGGGCCCTGGACATGTTAATTAGTTCAATGATTTAAAGATTATCCATGTTCTAAAGGGTTTCTATAGAAAATTCAGCGAGGTTGCTACCTTGGCAACCATGGGAAATTTGTTTTAACTAGCATTATAAAGATATTTATCTAATTTGCATATTTCTAAAATGAAGATCAGAGGTCAGTTTCTTTGATAGGAATAGTAAAAAAGGTGCTTAAATAAATTATTCTAGGGTATTTGAGGGTAATAAGTACATTCCGATGCTCATTTACGTGTGCCGTATGGGCAACATCTCAAAAACCAAGATGACTGCCTCTCATTGATATATTTATGAATAACACACGTTACTTTTAATTCTCACTTATAAACCTATATGCGTATACGTCGGGTTGGGCTTGAGGGGGGGGGGGGGGGGAGGGGGGGGGGGGGCTCCCTTCACCGCCGCGCTGATCAAACTTCAACATGTTTTCTTGCGTCATATTCCCCAAAAAGGCATTACACTTTGATTGGGGCCAAATTAGCTTTACAAATTAAGTTTTGGGGAATTCAACCTGCGTTGTCCGATTTTGTCCAATATTTACCGAATTTTGGGTGGCTTAGGAATGTTGTTATTCAGTTAAATGACTTTAGTCGAGGCTGTGAAATAGTTTTAGTTACGCCCATCGGTATTAAAACAATCAAATCGACCTTCATTCGTGTAGTAACCTATGAACCAGCTGTTTATATACATCACATTGTCAACAATATTAAACTGACATTGAATTCCGTCACCCAACAATGACTTCTGACAGTTCGGCAAATTTGGGAAAACCCATCGTAATGATGATTCTGGAACCATTGTGAGTTCCATCATGTACCCATGATAATCAACAAATCCAAACAAAAGAATGAAAGATTAATCCATTCTAAATTTTGCTGCGCGTTACTTTCAAAGGAAACGAAACTTGATTAATAATTTAAAACAGGTGATAATTTCTCAGCAATTTTCACAGCCACTAAGCATGCTAAGAAACGGAAATGTTTACGAATTTATGTTGCTGAAAAAACCTTACTGCCCTTGTAGGCCGGAATATGGATTAAGGGAGATTTTCAGTACTAGATAAGTCAATATTAAATGCATACTAAAAATGGAAACAATTTGTTTGATGTACACATGATTGGCAAAACGTGGCAATAAACGTTTGGATACTTTCCTGCTTTTATTCTTAATAAAAAAGAAAATTATAATCTTCAAGATGACTACAAGAAAAATAACTAAATCTCCAAACAGTAAAAATACAAATTAAAATGTTACTCTCACTGTGATGAAAGCAGGACCTCTCTTTTACCCGGTTCTCTGAAAATGGGAAAGTTCCTCGATAGTTGACATGCAGAGTCAAAGAGCAGGGAGTTTATGTTATCATGGACTTTTCGATTTGCATGTTCTCTAGTGGACTGGTACGTACATTACGTCACGATTAGGCCCCGCCCCACGTTCACCCATTGTTTATTTCCATTTCTAATACAAATTCAAATACACAACATATCATACAAACAAATACTTCACATGTGTAAAAATGACTAGCTAATAAAGTACAATGGAATCATATACAGTAAATAATATAATTGGAAATGGAGAGATCATGCACTGAAAAGCAGTGCTTTTAGATTAGAGTAATAATACAGCAATTAAATCATACTTCAGTTGTTCGGTCATAGGACGGAACGAAACAAAAAAAGCCCATATAAAAGAGACAACGACCGTGGAAAATGTTTTATGTGACATAAAATAACTTTACAAAATGTGTTTGCGGTTTTTGCTTTACAAAAGTGCACGCTCCCACCTCCCCGTGCAGTGACCTAGCTATGGGGGGAGGGGGGGGGGGGGGGGGGTGGCCGGTGGACGCGTTCCCCCAACCCTAACCCTAACCCTAGCCCCCAAACAATAACAAAAAAGGGGAAATCTGTGTAAAAATACAAAATATCAAAGGTGTGCCCCCCAATCATACGCGCGCCTCCAAGATTAGCCCAACCACACTACGCCACTGACACCCGGCGCCTTACAATAATACAACATTGTAGTTATTATCTACATAACGTGAATGATCTCTGTAATAAATCCCCTGCTCTAACTAAATGGATTAGGTAATGGGGATTCTCCGCCATTGAACTGATCCGTCGTTGTTAAAGCAAAATAGCAGTGTTAGGTAAAAATGAAATATACGCTTTTATCACCGACCATGTCAAATATATACTTCGCACAAAAAGTTCCGCAATCGAGGTTTGCGCATTGATAACTTTCTTATTACGTTATTACCATTCATAAATTTGGTATCATTGGAAAGCGTGAATCCTCTTCTTTACATTAATATAACATTTGCTATGGATATGTTATCATGGAATGTGCATAACATCCGAATGTAGGGCGAAGTCAAAAATGAAATGTTGCAAAATGCACTGATTTTGTCAACAGTGTGCCTTCCTTTTGTTTGAAGATTAAAACGTGGCTTGAATGGGGTTGAGGCGGTTATGCATGAATGTCAACGACAATGTGTCAATCATTCAATAAAACATTACATCTTTCAAACAAAATATGAAGACATTACTGCACCATCACAACATCCAAAATCATAAAGACACGTTTAAGCCATTAACATTCATGTATGACCACCTCACCCCCATTTAAGCCACGTTCTTCAAACAAAAGGAAGGCACACTGTTGACAAAATCAGTGTATTTTGCAACATTTCACTTTTGACTTTGCCCTACATTTGGATGTAATGCACATTCCATGATAAAATATTCATAGCAAATGTTATATCAATGTAAAGGGGAGAATTCACGCTTTCCAATGATACCAAATTTATGAATGGTAATAACGTAATATAAAAGTTATTAATGCGCAAACCTCGATTGCGGAACTTTTTTTGCGAAGTTTATCTCAATCCATTTTCAAACAATCGTCATTCAGTTTAATTAATTTTTAACTTAAATTTTGTTTAAATATTTTTTTTTGTAGTCTTCCTTAGACAGGTTAGCCTCTTCAGTGCTCTTTTTGCTCTGTTCTCCTAGAGGGACTTGCATCTAGTATTACTATGTACAACTCGGCCATTGGATACACTTCCGCACTATATTGTGCACTTTCACCACTCCCTGGGGAGCATTGCAGCAGGTGCTACTTTATAGTTTACTCATGCTTGTTGACACACACTCATGCCAAGTACCCATATTGCACCTGGGCGGGGAGCAGCAATGTGGATAAAGTGCCTTGCTGAAGGACACTAATGCTGTATTGGTGGCATCGAACTGGGTTCGAACCCCGGCTCCCTTGCTTGGCAGTCTAGCACCTATCCGATCGTGGAATTGCTGCATTTAATTTTGTCATTTATCATTCAATTTGGTCAATGACCAATCAATTTTTAAATTTGGTCATTCTATTTCGTCATATTACAATGAAATGTGTCCTACCTGGCGATCGATCGTGTTATGTATTGTTCGAATTCGTCGATTTCAAGACTTCGTCGTTCAAATTCGTCATACAGTCTGGTTGCTCTGTTTTATATGCATGTTCCCATTATAGCTTATATATATATAGTTCATTTCACAATCGATGACTTCATCAATAATTGTTTCTAAACAAATACACTGCAATGAACAGTTCATGTTGATATTGCAATGCACAAACGGTGCTGTCTAAAAGTCTGTTTGATTGATTGTTTGATTTATACATACAATAAATATGTGTTGGGAGAGTATTGACATGCATACTGAGACATTAACTATTTAAAATGATATGATAACTGTGAAATAAAATCGAATTTCCGAGACACAAGGCAATCATAGACAAAAAACAAACATAGACAAAAAATAAACATAGACAAAAAACAAACGTAGACAAATGATAAATATAGACAAAGGATAATAATGAAAGGATATGGACATAAAGTATTAAGTACCGCTTTGAACAGAGTTTGACGAATTTTTACTCTTTTCTCAGGTAAAAACAGTCAATATGATAGCCACTGAAACCGCAAATAGGCCTTTTCCCACCATCCAGGCCAGTGGTTATTTCAATGTTTAACTAACGCGTGTTTGATTCGATGAACATTGTACATACACAATATTGCGGTCAGACATTCGCTCGTAATACTTATTAAGATAATAACTGAAGTTCATGTTTACCAACTTCTGTGTCGTTGCAAAAACATTGATTATTGAAAATAAAAAAAGAAGAACAGAAGAACGAGAAGGGTATAATGCACCATATTGAATTGCCGGTCGCGAGACACCTTTCTTTATATTTCCGATATACACATAATCATAACAAACTATAAACGCTGAGTAAATAGTTTGGTGTTATATTCATGTAGTTTTTAGTGAAACAGAAGCACGAACGAGATGTAACTGAATACTGAGTACATTTTGACAAAATACGATGATGAATGTAACGCTAGTGTTTGCAAGGTGTGAATACATAATTATATACATTATACACTTGTTAACTGGTGGTGGAGGGAATGTCACGGAATGTTCCATCCGAAGGAATTTCAAATGCTATTGAGGGAAGATTATAAGACCCGAGACAAAGTCGAGGGACTTATTTTCTTCACGAAATAGCATTTTAAATCCCGAGGGAACATTCCATGATTTGCCCGACAACAAAGTTAACAACTGTTATATCATCTGGCTAAATCCGGGGGCTATATAAACCGAACACAAAAAGTAACTTCACCCCTAAGCAATTGCCCATAATTTCATAACCGATTATTGTTTCAGGATGTTATCCTACCACAATAATTATGGGCACACTTATTATGTTCGATATGTGCGAAAATCAGAGATATTCATTACTTTATGGCTGAATGAGCACAGATTAAAGACAAAATGGCCCAATTCAAAAGTCACAAGGTATCATGGTTTATGAAACAACACTGTTTGATATTCCATTCGTTTTGATTTGTTGATGGCACATGTGGTAAAATGCATTAACTTCCATTGTAAAACAGTGCATTTTTTAATTTTCCAATTCTCAATAATTTATAATGATGATAATACTTTTGCGAATTTTGAAATATGACTATTTTTCTGTAATTTGTGCTCACTCAACCATGGATGAATGGTTACCTCTTATTTTTAAACATTGTTTTTCTAACTACCATATGGATATGTTGGCAAGACAAAATCTTGAAACGATTCTTGGTTATGAAATTATGGGCAATTGCTTAGGGGTGAAGTTACTTTTTATGTTCGGTTTATATTAGCATTCATGCATTGAAACTAAAATCAGTCAAAAACAACATACAGTACGTGTCCCTTTGTTTCTCATTGTGACGTCATAATACAATCTCATTTGCAGCGCGCGCCACGCGGGTGACATACCTCTCTGGCCATGTGACATACGCACATGACATGCCAATCACGTGACCGTGTGAGCCAATCAATAGAGTACAGAAGCCATGACGTCATAAAGATCTTTTTTTAGAATGTTCTAATTTGAACTTTATCTTCATAAAGAGCATGAAAAATAATGTATAAATACCGAAAATCAATTGAATATGTTAAGTATTGGCTGAGATATGCCCATCCAAATTAATTTTACTTCAATGGGCAATCAGTGTTATAGTGCACGGGTTCATACATTTATGAACCAGTGCACTATAACACTGATTGCCTATTGGACCAAAAAATCATTTGGATGGGCATATCTCAGCCAATACTTAACATATTCAATTGATTTCCAGTATTTAGACCTTATTTTCAGGCTCTTTCTGAAAATGAATTTCAAAATTGAAAATTCTAAAAATAGGTGTTTAAAGGGATAGTTGAGTTCTGGTAAGGAGAGTACAGTTTTAGTGAAACTGAATTTTAGTAACCAAAACCTGCATCATTACATTACAAACTAATAGTTATAACTAGAAAGGAACACAAAATTACAAATGACGTAGTAAGGATCATGTTATCATTCAAAAAGAGCCGTTAAAACGTAAGAGGGCGCTCTCTAAACACTCATCGGTTTCAACCATTTTGAATAAAATATTGTGCATGTGATGCTTTGTTGAAATAGTGATTAGATAGAGAAATAACCAACAACTATTTAAATACCTATTTTGTAACTTTTTGAAAAGAGGAAGCATTTTTTTGAATTTTTAACGGCTGGTTCAAAATTCTCTAATAAACCCGGGGCCCCGGGTTTATTACAAATTGTTATATTTATGGATATTTCAGCCGTTTCTGAACCGATTTTGATCAAACAAAGATGATTTTATTGTTTAAATATTATGCTCTTTCAAATTTTACACTCAGTTTTTCATTACCTCACAAACCAATTAAGTAGTCTAGCGCCCTCTCTACCAAAACCCAACTTTCCCTTTAAGACGTCATAGATGACATCACACTTCACCACTCTATGACGCTTATTTTACTAAGTCAGATGATAAATGATTATTTTAACCTGATTCGGGCGGGGATGGGGATGGAAATGGGGGTGGGTTGGGGTGAGAGAGGAACAAAGGTACTTGCGCATATGACGCAGTGACATAGCTACGTGGCGACAATCACACGTCATTCGTGAGATTGTCGTGAAATAATCGCAAGAAATGTGTACAAAATCAACTACTTTACGCGATAATTGTACTTTCGTACGAAGTTATTTTGCAAGGAAGTTGCTGACTTCTCTGGCTTTTCCTGTTGATAAATCATGTACAATTTCATTCTGACCATTTTCAATACAGTCATATGAAATTAAACCACAATAGAAAATGTACATATCGTACGACACAATCATCGTGGGTTTTATTGCTACCAATGATATGTAACAGTATTCAACCCCCTATCTTGTGCACACGTTTTTTTGGTATGTTTAAGGCCCGGTCACACATATCACGGATAGCGTAAACGGAAAATAAAATTTGCCAACTCAAATTATCAGGTGGTGAAAGTATTCTCCATTGCTTTATGCACAAAACGATCCGCCGGATAGAGCACGTACATCACCTGGCTAATAACGTACAATAAACGAATACGAACGGAAACGAACTGATTGAAAATTGTATTATACGTCGGGCATCCGTTTATGCTATCCGCTTAGATTTTACCGGGTTTCTTTATACATACGTAACTGAAAATCCCCTTATTGTGTAATACGGTGTAAAAGACAGTCGCCATCATGCTGTGTGAATCAACAAAGCTACTTTGATCCTATTCGTATAATCACACAGTTGCAGCTCTTTTAGACATGCCAACATCATAATAATCGAATTATGATAGCATGGCAACTTACGAACAATAGATTGAAGAACATTGCTTTTCTACTTTCCCGATGCTTTACTGGAGTGTTAAATGATAATGAAATCCAGACAAAATGTTGTATGCACTATAATACACTTATAAGGTAAATCGTCCCTGAAAATTTGAGCACAATCTGTCAACTGAGAAATAAGAAAACTATGACTCTTTGAAAAGAGCCATTTAAGTATACGAGTGACTCTAATTGTCAACGCACTATGGGACTACTCCCCATATATTTTGTACACCAAATTTTAATTTGGTTCAATTTTCTCAAAATGTATGTTTACCCTTCGTTTGAGTTCAACTTATGCTTTGTATAATGCATATATACATAACATAATGAGTTGGGCGAACGTCAAAGTCTGTACTATGAAGACAACTTTTAAAATGGGAACATTTGTGTACAAAACATATTGGGAGTAGTCCACACACTTATCAGAGTGCGTTGCCAATTTGAGTTCTCAATAGGAAAATGGACACCTTCAAGGAGTCATATTTGTATTGTTTCTTGCCCAATTATGCTCTAACTTTCAGATATTATTCCTCCTAATCTCTTCATGTCTATAAAAGCAACATTTTGCTGGGGTTTCATTGTCCTTTAAAATTACTGAGTCGCGTCGTCAGAATATTGAATATGTAGCTTTCGCATCGAACCGCTAGCGGTAGACGACGGTAAAACACTTTAATATACCCCCGTCTCCATTACGAGCCGCTTTCGCTAAATATCTGACGGGGACGTCCATAGCTAGAGTGCAATGACGTGTGGATAATTACATGTGGATGATTAAGGGTTACATGCACGCAAATGTGGAGATTCAGTCGCTACCGTTGTGCTGAAGAGGGTGATTGTGATGCAATGATGATGGTGGTAGTGATGATGGTGATCGGATGATGAAGATGGTGACCGTGATGCAATGAAGATAGTGGCGATGAGGATGAAGATGATGTTGATGATGATGGTGATGAGGATGAAGATGATGGTGGTGGTGGTGGTGATGGTGGGGTGATGATGCGGATGGTGACCGTGATGCAATGATGATGATGGTGATGAGGATGAAGATGATGATGATGATGATGATGATGGTGGTGGTGATACAAACCAATGAAACATCAACATCAACATAACTAATGACAGGAGTTGGCTAATACATGTAATACGTGTCAGTAGAAGAATAGCTAATCGCCTGTTTAATATGAGTTAAACATTTACTAAAAATAAGGTAAATGTACTTGCTATTTCACGTGAAGTAACTTTGTTGACATGTGCACACAAATGGTGAGTGGTTGGTTTTATGTGTAAAGTGATCCGTGTCACAATTCAGAGCCTGCGGCGACCGACCGATTTGCAGCCTGCTCAGTCGCCGCTGGAATTTAGGCATCGCCCAAGGATTTTTGGAGAAGTCGAGCAGGCTGTAGAGCCCCAGCGATGCCCTGTCGGTGTCCCGTCGGTCACCGGACGATTTTAGGTAAAAACTGGGCGAAATTAGGGAGTTTCTCCGCGCGGCGTCCCGGCAGTGACCGACCGATGACACATCGATTCCCGGGCGGTCTCCCACTGGCCACCGGCTAACTTTTAAGTAATGGCGCGCGACCGGCCTGAGATCGGCGGGTGTCCCGTAGGCGTATAGGCGGCGGCCCGCTGGGCTCTGCGAATAATTTCTCACGGGCGGCCGGCCGGTGATCGGCGCGGCATCTGCGGTGTCCCGTAGGCGACCCGACGGCGGCCCGCTGGGATCCGCCTGGACCCCCCTGGGCTCCTCCGATAATTTATCACGGCCATGATCGGGCAGGCGCTGCCTGGACGCCGACCGATTTTTAACTCGCCGCCCGGTGACCGACTAAACTCCCAGCGGCGATCGGGCGGCGACCGCTCGGCAGCCTTTGACCTAGCGGCTTCGATTGTTTACCTAAATCGCTCGACGGCGACCGCTCGGTTAGGTTGGTGACCGGGCGGCGACCGCCCGGGCACCGAGCGTATTTTGGGTGGCGAGTGAAAAAGTGAGCAGGCGCCGCCCAAATTTTAACTCCGCGCTAAAACTTCAGCGGCGACCGAGCGATGCCTAAAAACCAGCGGTGCCTGGCCGGCCGCCGCTCGGTGCCCGGGCGGAATTGGCTAAAAACTCGCCGCCCGGCCGCCGATCAGAGGTTGTGACCATAGCCTAACATACAGTCGTGTATGTCCAATTGCACGACTTTTTACAGTTATAACTTTCCAGTGTATAACTATAACTAAATATCTTACCAGTCACAAAAGGGGAATTAAAAAAAAAAAAATCTATTGTGCTTCTATTGGTATTATACAAATACAAGGAGGTTAAATCCTAAGAAATTTGTTAGTGTGAAGATCCCTTCTAATGAGACTTAATTTTTGGGGTCTTAATTCTTGTAGTTAAAATACTGGAGGGGAAAAGATAAATGTTCTTAATTATGTTTACATGAAAATTGAACTCACATGTACATGCAAAATTAACTCCCCCTCCAATCATTTAAACAAACAAGTCGCATTCAATTGCACGTGTGGCTCCGTCAATTCTCACGATTCGATGGAAAAAGCAGTACCCGGAAGTCTATTGCATATAGCGCATATTGTAACTACGAACTTGCTTATTTACATCATGCACCCATGTTTACATGAACAGTGGAGCGCTTAGCCCTAAAAGGGCATAGGGAGGTCGGAAGGGAGGGGGGGGGGGGGGGGGGGGCTTCCGTCCCTCGACATTTCACACGACAATTCCACAACATTTAGCAGGTATTACTGCATGTTGAATAAACAAAGACATACAAAATAAATTCCCCAAAGAAAGTAATACATTAAGACAATTTGGGATGGTGAATTGTTTGATGTTGGAAAGTAGTTTAAAATTGAACAAAGTAATACAGTGTTACTTAAAGGGAATGTCGACCTTTTACAAATCGTCAGATCAGTTTCCAATATACGGACGAGGATGAATTTAACATAAGCACACAATTTCAGATCGAACAACCCTGTAATTCGGATTCTACGAATGAAAAACGAATGTGTAAAAATCGGTTTAACTGATTTAGCATAATTATTATTACAACAATAGTCATGATAATGTACTTATTCTTGTCAAGATATTGTGAAGCCGACATTTTTAAAGGTATGTCAAATTATGTTAAGTATCAATTTATAGTTTATTTGCCATTTATAAAAGGAAACATAATCAATCATACAATACGTTAACATGAACACGCCAACATGAAGCAAGCCTAAATACTGCGCCCTCTTGCAGAAAGAAGGTTGCACATTTTAAGAAATCGGTTTCCCGCATTTAGTCACATGATCGGACTTTTATTTTAATTTTTCGTACTAATTGAAGGGTTTCTCTGAAATAGTAAGCTGACATCATACCAAACACAGAAAATAATTTTTGTTCACATTAAGGAACATTGTGTTACATTATTATTTGTGTATTTCCGAAATCACATAAGCATACATAAATTACATTATTAAACAGAGGGAAACTAAAATAGGCTTATTTAAAACCCCAAAATTGCAAAACAGTTTCCATTTCCACTTTGGTAATCAAGATTAATATTATGCAAAGAAAATACAGTTTCTCCGGGAATCGAACACAATAACCATCCGAATTCGAGACCGGTAATCTACCAAATGAGTTACATAAAGACCTTATGCTGTGTTTGTCCCTGCAACCCCCTTCTAAATGAAATATTCTTTGAAATTGTTTTGACTATCACTGTTTACAATCATACTGATCTCTCTGATTTATTTCCTTACACAGGAGCTGTAGAACCAATTGTAAACCAAAAGACAGCGGAAGTAGGAGACACCGTATACTTATCGTTTCGGATAAGCCTCAAGATCCCCTGCTCAATCCCTGAACTGGAAATTCGGACACCTCAGTCCGACTGTGACGTCAGTATTATGGGGAGCTCGCGATGTTCCCTGGAACCAGATATTACGCGACCCTCTCATCAAGTTAATATAAAGGTTTTTATTCCTTGTTCATTTATGTTATTGTCAAATAAATGCATGACTGTTTGAAATAGATACCTGGCGCCATACAAGTACTGTGGATCATCATCATCAGCATCATCATTACTATCACCATTATCATTATCATTATTACCATCATCATCATCATCATCACCATCATCATCCTCAAATATAAACCATTATATTATCACTCATATAAATTGTCTCTTTTCTACATAATTATTTCAAATTGTTTTGTTCAAGCCGAAATGACAAAGTATAACTCTATCTGAAGCTTTGCGAATCGGTCTTATGATAGACTTGAAGGTGTTAAAATATGAATATGATGTTCGTATGATTTATGACACAAATATGGGGTGCGGTTCGTTATTCCGAAGGTTCGTTATTCCGAAGGTTCGTTATTCCGAAGGTTCGTTATTCCGAACACGCAAATTTCCTATACCTGAGTGTTCGTTAATCCGAAAATGAAATAGGCTTCGTTAATCCGAACATTTGTTGCATTATTCCGAAGGTTCGTTATTCCGAAGGTTCGTTATTCCGAAGGTTCGTTATTCCGAAGGTTCGCTATTCCTAAAATAAAATCGGGTTCGTTATTCCGAAGGTTCGTTATTCCGAAGGTCCGTTATTCCGAAGGTTCGTTATTCCGAAGGTTCGCTATTCCTAAAATGAAATCGGGTTCGTTAATCCGAAAATGAATTTGGGTTTGTTATAATGCTATTATTTCATATAAAGAGATAAAATAAACTTAAATGTTTGATTGGTCTGGCCAAGGGAGGGAAAGGGGGAGGGGTATGCTTAATGCAGGCTGTAAATTAAATAAACAAAACACAAACTATAGTATTATAACAAGCCCGATTTAATTTTCGGAATAACGAACCCGATTTTATTTTCGGATCAACGAACCTTCGGAATAACGAACCTTCGGAATAACGAACCTTCGGAATAACGAATCCCGATTTTATTTTCGGATCAACGAACCTTCGGAATAACGAACCTTCGGAATAACGAACCTTCGGAATAACGAACCTTCGGAATAACGAACCTTCGGAATAACGAACCTTCGGAATAACTGAACCTTCGGAATAACGAACCTTCGGAATAACGGACTGTAACCCAAATATGTACATATTACATAAATGTGTATGTACAAGACCGTCTTGACAATATTTTGAAGGGACCTTGTATAACTTTGTTAACATCTTCAAAAAGTGATGAATGGTTAATGGAATGTAAACAGTTATTATCTGATATGTCCACTGGGTATTGTGTGAAAATTCCAATTTAATGGACATTTATGGCCGAATAATGAGCAAAATGCACAGTAATATCCACTAACTCATTGCACTGGCTTTGAACACGGTCACGACTATCCAGTGTATAGTTAAACATCTGAACACTTCAATCGCATAATGTTTAACGAAAGGGAAACGAAAGACCAAGACCTGTCCCATAAGTTTATATTGTTAATACAAATTCAACAAGGTCATTTTGGAAACCGCTTTAATTCAAATTGGATTTTGAGGATTTGGACAATGATTATAGATCCCTTTGAATGAAGGGAAGAACAGTTTGAAATAATTAATTTAACCCCAGGCTCTGAGCGTTGGTCTTGCAAAATGCGAGATTTTAAAGGGATAGTTGAGTTCTGGTAAGGAGAGTACAGTTTTGGTGAAACTGAATTTTAGTAACCAAAACCTGCATCAATACATTACAAACGAATAGTTATAACTAGAAATGAATACAAAATTACAAATGACGTAGTAAAGATCATGTTATCATTTAAAAAGAGCCGTTAAAACGTAAGAGGGCGCTCTCTAAACACTCATCGGTTTCCACCATTTTGAATGAAATATTGTGCATGTGATGTTTTGTTGAAATAGTGATTAGATAGAGAAATAACCAACAACGATTTAAATACCTATTCTGTAACTTTTTGAAAAGAGGAAGCATTTAAAAAAAAAATTTAACGGCTGGTTGAAAATTCTCTAATAAACCTGGGGCCACAGCTTTAATACAAATTGTTATATTTATGGATATTTCAGCCGTCTCTGAACCGATTTTGATCAAACAAAGATGATTTTATTATTTAAATATTATGCTCTTTCAAATTTTACACTCAGTTTTTCATTACCTCACAACAAAATAAGTAGTCTAGCGCCCTCTCTACCAAAACTCAACTATCCCTTTAAGACGATATTTATACGGTAATTTTGGTTTCTGTAATATCAATCCAATTTAACGACAAAGTACTTAAACACATTCTTGATCTGTTTTAATTTACGTGATGGCATGCTATTGTGATAGGATTGCAATTCATTATTTAATGTATTCAGGTTTTCTTAAAGAACTGCTCTATCGTTGTGCGGAATGTGGGGCCGGAGGACGCCGGCAATTATACTATGTGCAAGGTGGATCCCGAAATAATGGAGTGCCACGTGAGGCAAAACATAACTCTTATTGTCAGTAAGTATCCTTACCGGAAAGAACACATTGGGAACACACTGTGTAGACTGTGTTGAATTAGCGCGTTTTTGCAGTGTGAACACTAAACACACTGTTATCACACTGTAAAAGAGATGATATATTGTGATAAACGCCGGCAATTTCACACTGTGGCGACAGAGTGCTCTCAGTGTGTTCACAATATGATTACAGTTTGTCCACACTGTGTTCACAGTGTATTCACAGTGTGAATCGTTTTACACTGATAAAATGCTCAAATTTATCAATTTAGCCCACTGTGAAACACGAGGTTTTCACACTACGTTCACACTGACATGGCAAACTGTGAGCTTTTTGTCAGTAAAATAGGGGGAATTATTTAATTTTCTTGTGAATGACATTTGCTCAGGCTTTTAATTTTTCAGAATATTTGAATTCTAAAACATAACATTTTTGACCCTGACTTACACAAAATCTCGGGGAAACCCAATTTCCTTATTTAAATTCTTTGTTCTTAATGTTTATAAGTTATGCCTTTCTACTGGCACGAAACACTTTTATTTCATGTGTATTCTGAATACTTGTGTTTTTGTGCATAGTGTACATACGCTTACCAATGAATCTATACTATTACATGAATGGTTCTAATGAAAGTGTTAAATGTGACCTTACACCACAAAACTACCCTTATGTTGCCGTGGTAGTTTGTCTGTTATTCGCTGATATAGCCAAAATTTGTTTAAAATATGAAATTCAGGATTTTGGTATTTCCTGAAAGAGGGTATCCTAATCGACCTTTTGTAAAATTTTGAGCGTCAGAAATCATGTTTAAATATTACGTTTTCTCCCTAACTTTAAAACTGATTCAGCCATGTTCCAAATCTTGGCTGCTCATTTTGAGATGGTTCGCATAGTCCAAATATTATAAATTATATACCATTTTAAACTCAAGGTATTGAATCTACTTTACTGTCATGTAACAATTAGCACAATCATTTTCCCCGATTTATTGGTCGTTTTGTGGTTTAGAGAGCGCCCTCTTGAGTTGTGACGGCTCTTTTTGAATGATAATAGGGGTTTTACTTAGTCGTTTGGAATTGTGTATAATTTTCGAGCATTGGAAGTTATAACTATTATTTTGTACCGTAATGGTGCAGGTTTTGGTTACTAAAGTTAAGTTTGACCAATACTCAACTATCCCTTTAAATCAATTATTCTAGGGTATTTGATGATAATGAATATATTCCGATACTCATTTACGTGTGCCGTATAAGAAACACCTCCAAAAACCAAAATGGCTGCCCCTAATTTTCATATTTATGAACATTTTACGTTACTTTTAATTTCCGGGTATACAACCCATATGCGTATACGTTGGGAGAGGGGGGGGGGGGGGGGGGGGGTGGGGGGGGGGGGCTGCAGTCCCCTTCCCCTTCATCACCAGGCTGATGACAATTCGAATTTCTTGCCTCATATTCCAAGAAAGGCATTACACTTTGGTTGGGGCCAAATCAACCTGTATTATTTTGTCCAATATTATCCACATTTTGGTGACGACAGGAGTTATGTTATTTAGGTAAATTACCTCAGTCGAGGCTGGGAAATATTTTTAGGTACGCCCATCGCGATTAAAACAATCGAATCGACCTTTATTCGTGTAGTAACCTATAAACCAACTGTTTGTATACATCAAATTGTCAACAATATTAAACTGACATTGAATTCCGTCACCCAACATTGACTTTTCGACAGTTCGGCAAATTTGGGAAATTTTCGTAATCGTAATGATGATTCTGGAACCATTGTGAGTTCCATCATGTGCCAATGATAATCAACAAATCCAAAAAAAAGTATGAAAGATTGATTCATTCTTAATTTTGCTGCGCATTACTATCAAGGAAAACGAAACTTGATAAAAATTGCAAAAAACAGGTGATAATCTCTCAGCTATTTTCACAGTCACTAAGCATGCTAAGTAACTGAAATTATTACGGATTTATGCTGCTGAAAAAACCTTACTGCCCTTGCAGGCCGGAACATGAATTAAGGGAGATTTCCAGTACTAGTTAACACTAAAAAGGCCGGGCTATTTGAGGTCTTTCTATGGCCGGGTGGGGGGGGGGGGAGCATCATGCCCCCCCCCCCTTTTAGATCACGGCCACGAAGCTGCCGATCGCCGCAAAAATGTGCACGCATGTCGAGTGAAGTGTATAGAGTACTATGGTAATTTCAATTTAAAAACAAAAATATTAGTTTGCAAATTTATGGTAATTTATTCAAACAAGGTCATAACATTCATATTTTTACCCATAAATCATTTATTCTTTGTAATTAAACATTGGTTTCCACTACATATATTCTTTAGACCATTGTGAATAATAATACAACCAACAAATTTGGAAGAGCCAGGTTATTCCTTATGTTTTCATGTTGTTTTGATAATTTCTTATGTATTTCTCTGTTTTTTTAACTTATATATTTTATTAATTTTTTTATTATTTATTTCTAACTTTATTTGAACTATTTTCATCCCCAAAACAAATACCTAAAAGCTAAACAAGATCTTTTAACCAATGATATATCTCTTTTTAGGAAAAATGATATTTCCATATGTTTTGTACACAAATCACGAAATTTGCGATTTTCAGGCTTACATGCAGTGACAAAAGGTCACGTGACTTCGTAAAAAAAAAATCCGATTTTCAAAAACATTATTTCAATAGATGCGCAAGACTCGAAGAAAAAAAGTCACCAAGCTGCGGTGTGTCATCCTTACGCGTTTCCGAGCAATCGGAAAATGCCGGAGGGAAAAGTTCTTTGCAGTTTAAAGAGAGGGGAAATTTCCGTTATTCCCGGTGGAATCTATCTTGTAAAGGAAACATATGACATTTGAAAAAAACTAAAATCAAAAGAAAACTATGAAATGGCTCAGGTTTTCAATTAATCTCATCCCTTAATCATTCTCTTTAGAAAAAATACTGAAACACCACCTAGAAAACACAAGACCCCGCTTCTTGATAAAGTTTGCAAAGTGATGAATTACACACTCAGTTTTAAAGGTGTGACCAGTAATGTGTAAAGGAAACAAACTATGTTTCGTTAGTGTGGCCAAAATATAATAACATTATTTTAATTTCCGAGTTTTGCATTCTTAGGAAATCAAATCTCGCAAACTCGTCAGCACAGAACTGTAACGTCTTTGAAATAAAAACAAGATCCATTTTTTGTAAATTGACTGGTTCTGAATTGGATGTTTACCGATAAAAAAAGGTCATGGCAGCCCATTTATAGAATCTAGGACGGCGGAACCTTTTTTTAAAAATGGGGTTAATGCAAAAAGGGACATCTTTTTAAATGTGGTACAAAGAAGCACCATTAAAACTAATAAAATTAAAAAGTCCTTCACGCGCCAATTTGGGCACATAAGGCGGCGGAATGGGCATCACTTTATTGAAAAGTGATCACGCTTCAACATGATGTTGAGTTTCACAATGATTATGTAAAGTAAAACCAAAAAATCAAAGTCCTTCCCGTGCAAATGTTGGCACATAAGGTCGCGCCTATCTCCGATTCATAAGCCCAAGCCAACACGTCTAATAAATGTAGCAGAAGCTAAAGAAGGGGGCCAGTCCTCTGGTAATTCACGTGATTGAGTTTCCCTTCTCCGTTCTATACATGCCAAGCGCCTGACTAGAAGGCAGATGGTACCATTTTAAAAGTATTTTATATGGCCCGGTCTGGGTTCGAACACGGGACATCCCGGGCATGATGCGGACACCCTTACGACTAAGCCACCATGCTCGAAGTAATGACAATGAGTTACCCTAAATTGCAATTATTTTCTATTTCTTTGTTTATTTTTAATTGCTTCCAATGATTACATCTAGGCAGTGGCGCACCCAGGATTTGTTCAAGGGGAGGGGGGGGGGGGTATTTCGTCAGAAAATTATCTGTCAGCGTGGGGAGGAGGGGGGGGGGGGGGAGGCCGGTTCCAAAAATTTCGAGGCCGAGACCAACACCCATTGGTTGAGAATCTTGTAAGCGGGTGGGGGGGGGGGGGGGGGGGGGGGGGTAGTCTTAGAACATTTTCGTAGGCGAGACCAAGAATTTTCGACATTTTCGAGACCGAAACCAGGGTTCTTCGCATTTTTCGAAGCCGAGACCATCAATCATGTCCGTCGATACCGCTAAAATGTGGTCTGGAGACAAGTAAACATTTGAAAGGGGGGGGGGGGGGGTTCAAACCCCCCAAAACAGTAATTTTTGGTCAAGGGGAGGGGGGGGGGGGTGGGTTGAACCCCCCCCCCCCCCCCCCCCGGGTACGCCTATGCTTCTAGGGCAGCAACGTCTAATTGATCAATGACTCAATCGTCTAAATATGGCCATGGGAAATCGTGTTAATTGGGACGATAATATCATCGTATATCATTTCAAACGTTCCACATAGAAGAACATTACAAATAGAAATATCAACATTTATAAAGACCCTTTTAAAATTAGGCCCCTGAAAAAGGCTTACATTTGAAAAGGCCGAAAAGAAAACTGATTTCTTAAGAGTTAATGACCGTAAACATGATAATGATGTGACATACAAACGTTTTGCGGTTAGTTACACCAAACATCCGACCTTCCTGTCAAATAACGTATACAACCAATATTCTGAACAAAAGATACAGATGGTGCATGAGGTTTATGTTCACTTGGTCTAATCTCAGTTGGTCTACTTCCCATTTGGTCTACTACCTGATGACTCCAAAACCCTAACCCTAACCCTAACCCTTACCCTAACCCTAACCCTAATCCCCAACCCTAACCCTAATCATAATCCATAATCATAATCATAATTAAGCCGCCAGATTCAGAATTTTCTAGTAGACCAAATGGGAATAGACCAAATGGTTGTAGACCAAGTGGCAATTTACCGTGCATGACATATGATTATCGCAATATTCACCTAAAGCCCAGCGGCTGGCAGCGCAGGAAGAGCCGACTCGACCCGATGTGTGCGTTGGCTCGCAACTCCGATTTTTGCAGTCGGAAGCTAATCGGGCTTGTATCGTAATAAGTATCGCCATTTTAATGGTGTAGTTCAGTTTTGGTAAAGCTGCACAAAATAAATTTTGTTGTGAGATAATGAAAAACTGAGTATAACATTTGAAAGGGCATATAATTTTAATGGCAAAATAAACTTTATTTGATCAAAATCGGTTTAGAAACGGCTGAAATATCAATCAATCTATCCAGTCGGAATACATTTTAGCCCCAAATGTATAAGGTGATCTTTTAAAAAATTAAAAAATGCTTAACCCTAACCCTAACCTTTTCAAAAACTTTCAAAAGAGGTTTTTAAATAGTTGTTGATGATCTCTCTATATAATTATTATTTCAACAAAACAGCCCTTTCTTACACATAAACGGCCCTAATGGTCTTTATTAGCAAATATGAAAGGGCACAGCAGGTGCCTTGTTTACATTTATTGACACTGTCTGAAATTGTGAGATAATATGAACCGTATATGATTAGATATGAACAGATTTATGACTCCTACATTATAGCGACACTAAGTTTTGTTATTGTAAACACATATTTCCATTATATTAGTTAATTGCATGTGCTTTCAAGTAAAAAAACGTTCATAATAGGAATATCAAATTATCTATATAAAGACTTTTGACAATCTTTTTGACAAACTGAAAAGGACGGATCGAAAGAAAACAGATAAAAGAGTCAACGACCGTGAACAATGTTTTATCTGACATAACAGAGCTTTGAAAATGTGTTTGCGTTTTCAGCTTTACAAAAGAGCCGCCACCTCCCCGTGCAGTGGCTTAGCTATGGGGGAGGGGGGGGGGGGGGGTGGGGGGAGGGGGGGGGGGCAAGGTTGGCGGCACGTTCCCCAATTTTTTGCTCAAAACAATAACAAACATGAGGGGAAATCTGTGTACAAATTGAAAATATAAAAGGTTAGCCCCCAAATTTAGCCCAACCACACTACGCCTCTGGCACCCGGTGCCTTGCAATGACACCAACATGTAATAATAGTTTGTATAGTTATTATCTATAAAGCGTGCATAATCGCTGTAATAAATCCCCTGCTCTAACTTCATATATTAGGTAATGGGGATGCTCCGCCATTTATGATCCGTCGTTGCTAAAGCTGAAGAATAGTTTTGGGAAAAGCCTGAAACAAAAACTATGAAAATATATTCTCATTTTTCTCCGACGAAGTGAAATAAAAAAAATAAAAATAATAATCTGCCAACGTAAAAAAAAGGTAAACACAATTGACTAATTTAGCAATTACAATGTTTAAACAAACTTCGCAAGCTTGTACGATAAAATGAATTCCCAAGACAGTACGCGGAAAGCAGGAAGTGTTCGAAATGTTTTTGTCGTTAAACAGATATTTACGATTGAAGTGTTCGGATTGTTAATTATCCATTTGATAGGAAGTAAGTGTGATTAGTAAGGGTATATCTTACTTTGCATTTTTTGCTTATTACTCGGCCATATAACATCCATTTAACCCGAAATTGTTACACATTACTAAGTAGATACTATTATAGGTATATTATATACACTCACAAACATTTTATCAACCATATTTATCACCTTTTGCACATGTTACTAGACAAAGTTACTAGATCCCTTTAAAATTGACTCATGTAGCAGTTGCAATGAATAACGAAGTCGGCACGTACAATTAATCCCCATTAAGACAGAACGCGGAAAGTAGCAGCGCGAAGTTTTCGAAACGTGGAGTCAAAAGTATCGGGTTAGAATAAAGGCGGGCAAACAGACTTTGTGCCATGTTGTCGGTGTGATCTAGCGGCGTTGTCAATGTCGTATGCAAATTGTGGCCTACATAATATACCAAATCAGGCCTCTGCATAATTATACCATCGTTATCTGCAGATTGTGCCATTTTGATTCACATTTTTCTAATACCATTTCAAGTACATTATGGGCAGATGTGCATGCTTCTTGACTTGTCAACGATGCTATACATGAGCTTAAAAACACAGGTAGTGGCGTAGATATATTATTACGAGAAGAAATATAAGGGTGCATGCCCCCGAATGAATGGACAGACCAATAAAGCAATTATGAGAATTATCACATATACATGTATTATGTTTTTGATATGTGCACTTTTCAAAGGTGCATCGTGACCCTTGGTCAAAGACCTCGGGACAAGGACCTTGTTAAGTGGCAAGTTTGGCCAATATTTATCAATATTTATCAATAATCATGAATATTGGTTGAGCAAATAAAACGGTGGCGAACATTGTTTGCATTTTAGAGTCAAAGTCCATGCGATATCTGTATGTGTATGATATGTGTGCTTTATACCCCAGTCACACATACCGGTTAAGCCTGGCTGTATATGAGCCACGAAATAATATTGATGTTGAATGCAAATAAATGGGGCTATCCCGTGGCGATACGTGACAGTGCGTGGCAGAACTTGGTTTACGTGCCCATCTTGGGCGTCAAAGGATTCTCTAAAGTGGAGGAGACATTAGGAGGAAGAGAAGCGACCGGGCCGGTGTAGGATGTGTCCCCCTTCCACAGACTGTAGGGAGCTTTTGCATTTTGGGGCTTGAAATTGGTGCATGATTTGGTACATGCCTCAGACGGAAATTTCACATAATATTGCAAGCTATGGAATCAAACAAACATAATGTTTACATGAAAAGGTGTGTGGAGGGTGATAATCCCCTCTACTTTTAAAATGTGGGACATGTCCCCCCCGTTCCCGCACGTGCCACATGCGGGAAGGCAAAGCTGAAATCAAAATGTGAAAATTTCTGTCACGATATGGCTTTCGACACATGATTTGAGAATGTGACCGAGCGTCTGACGTAGAGATTTCGTAGCTTTCCATATATGTAAAGTAGTCGCTATTTGATCGTCTTTTAATCAGCGATTCGTAACTATATGGCAATGCTTTCAGGGTATGTGTGACAGGGACATGTAACGTTCAACCCATACCGTATTCCACAGTGCAGAACAAATACTGACTGAGACAACAATTATAGACTCACGGCTTTGTCGAGCTGGATGATAATGGTGATAACAGAATGGAACAAAAACATACACAAACATACTTGCTTTAAGGACACAGGCCTTTAAGATGATATATGATGAATCATCCATCAATGTCGAGAGAGGAATTGTATTGGTATAATTGATGTTTATACTGCATATCTTTTTTCAATCAATCATGAACATTACATTATGCATGAATATTCACAAAATTATAATTCATAATCATTATAATATAGCAAAGCATGGTAGGTCTGTTTGTTGGTGGAATTACTGTGGGGAAAACCTCATGTCTTTCTTTATTTGGGTTAGGCGGGTAGAGGGGGGGGGGGGGGGGGACTGGGAGCACACGTGTCATACCGTGTCACAATCAGACAATACGCCACTATTCCTAATATGATTGCCACGATCTTTCACCTCAAAGCCTGGGGCTAACTGAGATGGTTTCATGTAAAGTAGATCTGGACAACAAGATAGCGATCATGAAAATAACGTAAGTGACAAACAACTTGTGCCTATTCCATATTCCACGACAATTTATTCACTAATTATTACCATTACTTCCTCAAAAGATGCACCACCACCACCACCACCAACTCCAATAACAACTATACATC
Organism: Echinarachnius parma; assembly: GCA_037951105.1. NCBI lineage: Eukaryota > Metazoa > Echinodermata > Echinoidea > Clypeasteroida > Echinarachniidae > Echinarachnius > Echinarachnius parma. The sequence continues at coordinate 12,215 of JBAMJV010010474.1, read as the reverse complement.
CACCACCAGTAGATGATGGTAGCGTTGGTAGTAATTGGATAATTAAAGAGGTTGTTGAGTTTTTGCATAGAGGGCGCTTCCAGAAATAAACATTTTTTGTGAGGTAACGAGAAACCGAGTGTCAAATTAGAAAGAGCATAGATACATCGAACATATCAATAAACATAATCCGATCGGAATAAATGTAGGATCCCACATTTTATTCCATGATTTCAGAAATCAAAATCAAATGCCTTACTTTTCAAAAGCTTTTTAATATAAAGTTGTTGAAGATCTTTCTATTTAATCCTCATTCCATCATTACACAAATGGTTGAAACCGATGTGTTTTTAGATAGCGCCCCTTGTGTTTTAATGGCTCATTTATAAAATGATGACAGGCTTGTTACTTAGTTTGTAATTTTGTATCCTTTTCGAGAACGATGGAGTAACTTTTAATTTGTTATGATATGGTGCAGGTTTTGGTTACTAAAATTCAGTTTGACCAAAACGCAACTATCCATTTAATTAACTTATTCATTATCTTTTGTCTGGGACATCGCTCATATTTAACAATCGTTTTCTTGTTCTAAATCGATTTTTGAAATCATTATTTCATCCGCATCAGTACTCTGGGAGCTAGGTCCTGATGTCAAGGCCGTTCAAAGACAAACAAAAACCAACAATAGTATGGCAGAATAACAAAAGGATTTCGGAGCATCCAACCACAAGTTAGATTTAACAAGCTATTGAGCTTTTATTGATTACTATTGATTACTATACAACCATTTCCAATCAATTCTAACCACATGGGAGAGCAGCCATTAACCGTTCATAAACTATAATGCTTCTGACATTAGCCCCCTAGAATCTGAACATCGATTTTGACTAAATTAGATAATGATCGTGACATATCTGTTATGTGACACAAACCTAACTTTATCTTTGTAAATTTCAATAAAGAGGCGCCATAGGTATTATAGAAATATAATTTACGTGATGCTCTTTTGGATGTCGACGTGCACATAACAAATCAATCCATTTTCATTTTGCAGTCATACCTATCTAAGTGGCCACCTGTCTATAGTAGCCAACCTGTCGATATACAGACTGTCCCAGAAAAAAACGAAACCGGGTTTCATGGCAGAAATTTTATGTTATGAATAATTTCCTTGTCTGAAAAGCTTCTGTGTCTCTTCTTTCATTTGATGTACAACTTATGGCACATAATTCACGCATGACTGAATTAGAACGATGGAAAGTGGTGTTACCAAAACTCAATTTGCACGCAGAAATTGCAGAGTTTGGATGAGGTTTTGGGGTGAGTTTTAAGGGTAGTAAACGTACTTATTTTGAAAAAGGACAAACACCACATAAAATTTCATATTTTGATCTTTTAGATGACACCTCATGCTAAAAATATAAATGATTTATGCCAGAGAACGAGTAAATGAAAACATGCCTGATTTCTGCCTAAATGAGTGGAAGTTGAGTAAGAAGTCGCTCAGCTTTCCTGACTTAGCTGCTGACAATGGACTTTGATGCATGATTGAATTTACACAAACATGGGGATCCGGGAAAACATGATAAACAGGCTAGATCAGGAAAGTTACTCATTTGGGCTGTAATCAAGCATGTTTTCGTTGTACTCGTTCTCTGGCATAAATCATTTATTTTTTAATCATGAGGTGTCATAATTATAAAAGCATAGAATTATGAATTTGTATGCGGTGTTTGTCCTTTTTCAAAATAAGTACGTTTACTACTCTTAAAACTCACCCCAAAACCTCACCCAAACTTGCAATTTCTGCGTGCAAATTGAATTTTGGTAACACAACTTTCCATCGTTCTAATTCAGTCATGCGTGAATTATGTGCCATAAGTTGTATATCAAATGAAAGAAGATACACAGAGCTTTTCAAACATATATATATCATCAAGGAATTTATTCATTATAACATAACATTTCTGCCATGAAACCCGGTTTCGTTTTTTCTGGGACAGTCTGTATAGTGGCCACCAAAAATAACCCAAATACAGAGACAAATTATATAAAACCTTTATATAGAGGTCACCTGTATACAGTGACCATGATTCTTGTTTCCCTAAGGTGGTCACTTTATCTAGGTTTGACTGTATATTATTTGATAAGGAGGGCGGGTGTGGATATTACACTAGTGCCGAAGTATTATTTTTGTTTATGATATAATGGCTATTATCATTACAACAATTATTTCCTGACTTTGTGGAGGTGGTGGAGGGTGGTTTTGGTGTTGGTGGTTGTGATTGGTGGTGGTGGTGGTTGTGACGATGACAAACCGTTACAAATATGGTTTCTCCTTTTCAGGTTATCACGACAAATTGTCATGCCAACACAATGTATGTACCTTTTTATGGTAGTGGTGGTGGTATTGGTGGTGGTGGTGGTGGTAGTGGTGGTGGTGGTGGTGGTGGTGGTATGGGTGGTGGTAGTGGGGGTGGTATAACCATTCATGTTATCGTTGATGGGGGCGATGCTGGTGGAGTGGGGGTGCTGGTGGTGTCGGTAGTTAAATTTAGTGGTGGAACAGAGTGACATGACAGAAGGTTCTCCGTTGTTCCAAAGCATGGTCGTTGTAACATGAATGATCTGCGCCGTTCATTTTGTATCTGTGTAATTGCAGACTTTAAAATCTGGGGAAAACCAGGCCCCATATTTAGAAATGATAATTTAGCGATGCTTCCGTCCTGCTTTTGTTGTCGTCAATTATGTTTTTTTGACGTTGCCACTTTTGGAAGAATGAGGGTGTTTCAATTTATTGTGTCGAGTATAATCCTCTTCTGGTGGGATGACAACAAAGGCAGCCCCTTTTATAGGTCGACCTTTCAGACTAACAATATGTGCTGAGAATATAATGACAACGGTATACAAACGACGAGCCTCACTTACTGTGTATATAATACTTTGCACTGTCTGACTGTAGGGAATACATGTAGTACAAATGAAGAGTTTAATTCCAAAAGGCGCTAAATCCACTTTTGGACTTTTCGAGTAAATCAATGTTTTTTATTAGACCACTTTCACTTCTTTCAATGATTGAGAATTTCATACATAATGAAAACCTATCATAACACATTAAAAAAACACTAATGAAAGAAATCCTGCTATAGCAGTTATTTTTAAATATTTTTTCAAAATAATTTTTTCACCGGATTTAGCGCCTTTTGGAAATAAACATGGATTTAGCGCCTTTTGGAATTAAAATTTTGACGCATGATATCAGAATATACAGGTTATACGTATGGTTGGTTATAGATTAAAAATGAATGTTATCCTGTGATGATTAGAATTATTTTAGAATATGAATCAAGGTTCTAATGACCTGTTACATCCATATCTATGCCCTAACACTGTGTAGCATTTTACTGTACCACCGTCATTCAGCACATTCCACTCAGATGCCAACCATGCATCATGATCTTCTCTCCAAGCAGTCCAAGCACAACTTCAATCATCATGTTCTCACTTGTTATCCTAATTCAACACATTTCAGAAAATCAGAAAAATAAGGATATTAACCAGATCCACAGTAACCATGGAAACAAAATATACAATCAGTAAAGACATAATGAATTATGATTATCTTGCAAAATTGCTTTACTCATTCTGAAAAAGCCATTCAAGAAAATGACACAAATAAATCAGATATTGATAAAAATCATGTCAAACTGAAGAAAAAAAATTTGAGTTAGTATCATGCAGTGTAACGTGCACAGCGTGTTATGGACATCGGTCGTCGCGTCATGGACACCGACATGGGACATGACTACCGAGATTCGCGGTCGCTGTCCCAATCCACCAACCGTGGTTGAACTTGACGTCAGTCGTCACGTCATGGAGATCGACACGGGACATGACGACCAAGATTCGCGGTCGCTGTCACAATCCACCACCGGTTGTTAAACTTGACGTCAGTTGTCACGTCATGGAGATCGACGTGGGACATGACGACCGAGATTCGCGGTTGCTGTCACCATCCACCAGCGGTTGTTAAACTTGACATCAGTCGTTGCATCATGGAGATCGACACGGGACATGATGACCGAGATTCGCAGTTGCCGTCACCATCGACCATCCGTGGTTGAACTTGACGTCAGTTGTCACGTCATGGAGATCGACGTGGGACATGACGACCGAGATTCGCGGTTGCTGTCACCATCCACCAGCGGTTGTTAAACTTGACGTCAGTCGTTGCATCATGGAGATCGACACGGGACATGATGACCGAGATTCGCAGTTGCCGTCACCATCGACCATCCGTGGTTGAACTTGACGTCAGTCGTCGCATCATGGAGATCGACATGGGACATGACGACCAAGATTCACGGTCGCTGTCACAATCCACCACCGGTTGTTAAACTTGACGTCAGTTGTCACGTCATGGAGATCGACGTGGGACATGACGACCGAGATTCGCGGTTGCTGTCACCATCCACCAGCGGTTGTTAAACTTGACATCAGTCGTTGCATCATGGAGATCGACACGGGACATGATGACCGAGATTCGCAGTTGCCGTCACCATCGACCATCCGTGGTTGAACTTGACGTCAGTTGTCACGTCATGGAGATCGACGTGGGACATGACGACCGAGATTCGCGGTTGCTGTCACCATCCACCAGCGGTTGTTAAACTTGACGTCAGTCGTTGCATCATGGAGATCGACACGGGACATGATGACCGAGATTCGCAGTTGCCGTCACCATCGACCATCCGTGGTTGAACTTGACGTCAGTCGTCGCATCATGGAGATCGACACGGGACATGATGACCGAGATTCGCAGTTGCCGTCACCATCGACCACCGGTTGTTAACTTGACGTCAGTCATGGAGATCGACGTGGGGCATGACGACAGAGATTCGTGGTAAAAGTAGTCATCTATCGTTGGTTGCGAACTTGACGTTTGCTAGGACGACCGAGATATTCCCTATTAATAGAAAAAAAGAAGATAAATTAATGCTTATTGTTTGAATCACTTTTTCTTAAGACTTATGGCTTATTGAGTTATGCACGGTCGTATGGTCAACTCAATCCACATCTACAGGGTACATATTCCTGGTAGGACGACTCAATCCAAAATTAATTTCAAAAACACACACTAACCATATTGTATTAGGCAATGGGTTAAATGCATTCAACTACACAGGGCTTTTATTGCTAGGTACTGCTTGTGCTAATGCAGGCCTAATGCCTATGGCATGCTATTCAATATCTGCATTGCAGTTTTCACTTGCCGCTAGCGAGTACTTGCATAGTACAAGTAGCAGCTAGTAGCACTCGTGTCTACGACTACGGCTACAGCTACACCACAAAGTCAAAGACAAAGTATTGTAGTACGCCACTGTATTTTAGGTGCCGCAGATCTATAATATAAAACGGATCAATACCCAAATAGATACTGTACAATTAAAACCCACTAAAAGTATTTTTTATTTCATTTTATACTGTTTATATTGTTCTAATTGGCGATGCTCTTCCATTTTACATGCAATATGACACTTACAATACTAACACGAAAATGAGTGTATGGGGCAATACTTACCAAATAGGATGTCGAAGCTCAGCCTGTACGTTTTCTACTTCTTCACATAAATCATCATTCCTCAGCCATTTGGGGGGATCTCTGGTTGTGTAAATAACTATTCTATCCTTAGTCATTGGTGTGTGTCTTTACACAACGCTTTCAAAAGGAATTAAACCAGACAGAATTACAATGAAATGTCAGCGATCAGGCAAACGGCGTTTCTCTAGTACGTATACGGTATAGGCATCGTCTGCTACGCTGATACTGCGCTCTGATTGGTCAAAACGTGCCTGTTTGATCACATGATGGATTAAGCGCCTTTTGGAACTAAACAATTTTGGATTTAGCGCCTTTTGGAACTAAACAAAATTTTTGATCCAATTTTTTTCATATTTCTAAAAATTATTTTGAGGAGTTAAATGGTTATTTAAATGCACATGTTTGATGAGCATTTAATCGTGCAAGAAAATACAATTTTATGAAAAGTGGATTTAGCGCCTTTTGGAATTAAGCTCTTCAAATAACCATGTTATATAAGCTTTAAGTTACTTTCGTTTTGCTGTAATACATTCGGGTAGGTGGTAGTGTACAATCAGTGGCGTAGCGTGGTCGGACTGATTGGGGGGCACGCAAAATTATTGGGGGGGGGGGGGCACACCTTATGTATTTCTTTGTTTAAAAAAAAAATATTGGGGGGCACAGGCCCCCCCCCCCTGTGCCCCCCCGTAGCTACGCCACTGTGTACAATCATGTATGTTTGCATAATATAAGCGTTGACTACCGTACATGTTATTGTGCATGAATGCCTTATTCCTAAACATATGGCTGGAGAGACATTTTGTTCCTGTTATCAAAATATATTGATATAGCGCAATGTATAGGTTTCTTCTTCAGAGGCATATTATTATACCCTTGGTCATCACGTACAGTTTAAACCCGCGGAATTATCTTGGGCGCCATCCTAACTCCCAGGGGGACCATACTAGCCTAACTGACGTACTATATAGGGCGCTATGGCACCATCCAAGTTCCTAATTATGCTCTTAGGTAGAGTGAAGCAATGTGGTAGAGCCTTGCTGAAGGCGTACATAAAATGCCGGGGCATCGATTGGGCTTTAACTCGGGTCCCGAGATCGGAATTCAAGCGCTTATAAATCCAATCGTGCCACAACACTTCCACATGACCATTACCCTTCCTTTAAAAACAAACAGTTTTTGTCAAATTATTAGGGCATGGGCGAACAAAATGAAATAACTACATCAGGGTCACGTTGTAGCAAGAGATACTCGAGTGTAAGTCATATTCTAACTAATCGTAAGTCTGAAAATGTTCACGGTTCAACCATATATCATCATATTATTTGCGCATCTAGAACATGTGATCTGACTCACAATTGAATGCAACTTACAATTGATTATATCTCTTTTTGCAACGGGGCCTTGTGTTCTAAATTCGCGAATATGATTGGTTGAAACGCGGAAATGTTCTGATTAATTGTAACTTCCAATCAATTGCAACTCTTTCTGCAATGGCGCCAATGATTCGGGCCCCCATACAACAATCAGGCTGACTGCGCTACGCAACTGCCATGTGGGAAAATGGGATTCCCCATGATGTTCATAACGATGCTCATCGATTAACGTATCACGTATTACCTAGTATATCGTCGGCGGCTGCCGCACGCTTGGTTCTAGGCCATCACCTATAAAAACACGACGTAGAAACCACTAACCGCATTACTCTTTGTAGCAGCAGTAACGACCCTTTATCGGGCAAATAACAGGTTTTGACACTTATACCGTTTTGATAATATCTATATGATTATTCTACTTTCAACTACGTGCGGTAACTTTGATTAATTATTAACATGACTTTTACGTTCTTGTCTGTTTAGCTTTTACGACGATATTATTGCCTATTAGAGAATATTATCACAGATAAGTCATGTTTGGGGCAAATATTATTTGATGCCAATTTCTACGTGGTACGCTAAAGAGGAGTCCGCACATGAACATTTTGATGTGTAAGGTACCAAAGCATTTGGCATACTTAACACAATTTTAATGACCAGTGTTGTGATTTTGGAACCGAATAAGTTGTGGAAGTGAATAAAAGAAACTGTAAGAAACATTATTTAAAGGAACAATCCAAGGTATTTAGGTGTATAATTCTACGAACAACTTCTTAAATTTTCTCGGAACAGCGATAAGGGAAAATATTGATCGAGCAGCGTTTAGCACTGACTGTCGACCTAATAACACAATCATGTAATGACACTGCATGATTGAGAAGTGCCTTGTTTTCAAGCTCAATTGACCTAGATTTATAGACAAATATTGGAAGAATATTGCGATTGTTGGAATAATATTTGACCACAGTTCAATAGGATTTCTCTATCATTATTGTTATTGACTTAATCCTATCCTACGAGTTCTATTTCTGGAAGGCGCCTCATTTGTATGGAAAATGGAAACCTGGAGATTTACAACGTTTTTACTTGTCATTATTTTGGCAACGATACCTTTGCAATCCGTCAATGGTAAGTTTACGCGTTTTCTGCGTTACGACACAACATACAAATGGTATTAAGGAATTGCCTAATAGTTTAAGATAATGATGTACATTTGATTGAATGTGGAATGATAAAAAACAAACAGAAATGATGTTGATTGTGTCAATCAAAATTCAATGTAACTTTTAACTATCAGACAATACTCTTCATAAAAGAATAGACAAACAATAAACTTACAATAAAAAGCAATGACAAATAACAAACTAACTATACAATTTGCAATTTAGGTGGAATAACACTTCGGTAGATTAGATGATCCACCTAAACATGCGGAATAAATAACCATAATTTGTGTTAAAAACGTAAGAAAGAAGGCATAGTTAGAATAAGCATACAAAAGTTACACATCTGTAAGGTGGATTTTATAGCTAAATCTTCTTTTATTTCTGCGAAATTAATTTATTTACGGGAATAGTCTTCTTCGGGCAAAATCAAAGCATTTCGAAGAAATCCCTTTTACTCTTTTCTCAGGTAGAATAAGAGTCAATATAACAGCCACTGAAACCGCAAATAGGTCGTTTTTCTTTATAGAGTGGTGAAGTGTGATGTCATCAATGACGTCATAAACCACTTTTTTTTTTAGAATTTTCAAATTTGATTTTCATTTTCCGAAAGAGCGTAACAAATAATGTCCAAATACCGAAAATCAATTGAATATTTTAAGTATTGGCTGAGATATGCCCATCCAAATGAATTTTTACTTCAATGGGCAATCAGTGGTATTAGTGCTCTGGTTCATAAAGTTATGAACGAGAGAATTATAACACTGATTGCTTATTGACACAACATTCATTTGGATGGGCATATCTCAGCCAATACTAAACATATTCAATTGATTTTCAGGATATGGGCATTATTTTGAATACTCTTTGGGAAAAATTAAGTTCAAATTTGAAAATTTTAAAATAAGATATTTATGACGTCAAAGTTTCTGTACTATATAACCACCATCCAGGCCAGTGGTTATTTCAACTAACGCGTATATGATTCGATGAACATTGTACAGACAAAATATTGCGGTCAGACATTCGCTCGTAATACTTAGAAAGATAATAACCGAAGTTCATGTTTACCAACTTCAATCTGTGTCGTCGCAAAAAAACATTGATTATTTTTCAAGGTGTCATCATAAACCCCCCAGTATTAGATAACTACGTTACAATGCACCCGTCACATGTTTACTACTGTCTCGACTGTATGTATACTTGCGTCGCAATTAGTTATAATATGCAGCACGTTGGACAACTTCTGCTCAGTGCCGTCATTTTGTTACTGGTTTAATTTTGTCTATACCGTATTGTGAATTGAAACAGATGGGACCAAAACAATTAAACACTAAATATGAGGAACTTTATTATATGATTATAATTGCATGGACAAACAAAAGGTGTTTCGAGCGCTTTCTACGAACGATTTGTTATTCTTCTCGGAACATAGATTAGAGGGAAATAAGCAATGCAGTGATTGTCGAACAAATAACATAATCATGTGATGATATAATGGATGCAAATTGGCTGACTTTGTATATGCTCAATCGACGCACTGAGAACGAAGTATAAGAAGACTGAGAGAACATAGCTGTTGTTGGAATTATATTTGACTATTTGTTGATCCGATTTGACAATCATTTATCTACCGATTGAGTTAATTATTTTCTACTAGTTCTTATTTTAGGAAGGTGCATACTTTCTTGTCATAAAAATGGATATACAGATACCTTTCCTACTTTTGTTTGGTATCCCTTTGCAATCCGCGAATGGTAAGTTACAACCTGGTATATAAGTTAACGTCTAATAATGTTGAACCATACGACAAACCAATACAACTAAGTAAAGAGTTCACTCATTGAATTATGCTGATTTAAATTTGCTTCATATTATTGTATGCAACATTCAACATAACTTATGTAAAAGTGAGTTTTATTTAAATCTGGAAAGCTGTAACATGAAGTTTACTGTGTCAATCTTAATTTAATTTCAATTTATATTATTATTCAATTGCAGTCTTCATGACAAATTTATTTGGCGATCAAAAACCCTACATAACATCGTAGACATGCTAAAATGCTGACAAAATGGTCATCAGAGTAGAATTATATTAATCATGTTAATAGTATATCAAATACATTATTCACATAAATATATTATATAAAGACAAATTTCGTGTTTAGATTACCGACATTATTTGTTACCTTTTACAATGTCATACCATGTAGGCATACAAAATAAATAGTTACATTGGCAGTGCAAATTCTCCAGCTAAAATCTTCCCTTATCCTACAAAATAAATCTGTTTTCAAGCAAAATCTTCTACGAGCAAAGTCAGCGATAATATTCAGAATAAGATATCATGATCCACGAGTTTTAAGTACGCCGTGAGAACGAACAAGTGAAACAAATATTATAGGCCTGACCTCGTATACTTTATTTATATTTAATTCAAACTTATAGGGAAACTGACCGGAAGTATTTAAAACAAATGAAAAACAGCAAAGAAAATGGGATTCCTCCGGGATTAAAACCCGATACCTCCGGATTGCTAGACGGAGCTTCACTTATATTTGAGGAAATATCAGTTACAATCTGCGTCAGAAGTTTGAAATAATAATGACAATCTTGGACTGAATATGACAATGCAATACGATTTCAACTTGATCAAGTTTGGGCACATGAGAAAATCAAAAAAGAAGACCAGAAGAACGAGAAGGGGATAATGCACAATATTGAATTGCCGATCGCGAGACACCATCCTTTCTATTTCCGATATAACTACGCATAACCATACTAAACTAGAACAGCTGAGTAAATAGCTTGGTGTTATATTCGTGTAGTTTTGAATGAAACAGAAGCACGAACGAGATGTAACTGAATACTCAATACTGAGTACATGTTGACAAAATACGATGATGAATGTAACGCTAGTGTTTGCAATGTGTGAATAAATATATACATTATACAGTTGTTAACTGGTGGTGGAGGGAATATCACGAAATTGTCCATCCGAGTGATTTTTAAATGCTATTGAGGGAAGATTATAAGTCCTAAGACGAAGTCGAGGGACTTTCTTCACGAAATAGCATTTTAAATCTGTCATAATACAATCTCTTTTGCAGCGCGCGCCATGCGGGTGATATACCTCTCTGGCCATGTGACATACACAAATGACATGCCAATCACGTGACCGTGTTAGCCAATCAATGTCGCGTATTTTACTAAGTCAGATGATATATGATTATGTTAACCTGATTCGGACTAGCTTACTGGGCGGGGATGGGGGTGGGGTGGGTTGGGGTGAGAGAGGAACAAAGATACTTGTACATAATATGTACAAGTATAATATGTACAAGTACGTCACTGCGTCATATTATGACGCAGTGACGTAGCTACGGGGCGACAATCGCACGTCATTCGTGAGATTGTCGTGAAATAACCGCAAGAAATGTGTACAAAATCAACTACTTTGCGCGATGATCGTACTTTCGTACGAAGTTACTCCTTGATTTTCAAGGAAGTTGCTGACTTCCTGTCTGTTCCTGTTCGTGAAATCATGTACAATTTCATTCTGACCACTTTCAAGACAGTCATATGAAATTAAACCACAATAGAAAATGTACATATTGTACGACAAAATCATCGTCGGTTTCATATTGCTACCAAGGAGGAGTATTCCACCCCTATCTTGCACACACTTTGGTTATCCTTTAAGGCCCGGTCACACATATCACCGGATAGCGTAAACAGATGTTCGACGAATATAACATTTGCAAACTCAAATTATCAGGTGGTGAAAGTCGTCTCCATTGCCTTATGCACAAAACAATCCGCCGGATAGAGCAACGTACATCACCTGACAATAACCGATATGATTGGAAACGAATATGCTTGGAATCGAACGGATTGAAAATTGTACTATCCGTCGGGCATCCGTTTACGCTATCCGGTAAGATGTAACCAGACTTTTATACATACGCAACTTAAAGGAACTAAAGAATAAAACGTACTTTGGCACCTATCTCATGTTCATAGTTGATGACTTGTAAACTAGGTCTGCCGAAAAAAAACTCCATGAAAATAAGCACAGTAGTGATTTTATGCTAATTT